>JASDQU010587652.1:48945-62777 GCA_032191745.1 Picea mariana | reverse complement strand
ATATAGAGTCAAGCTCAACTCCCTTTACAATAGAATAATAATATCTCATGTGAAATCCTTAGATTTAGCCTAGGGAGGAGTGAAGAATTATTTCATCCAACTAACTAATATTTTTGTAAAATAAATAAGTGGTCAAGCCACATGTACAATACTCCAATCAAAATAGGCCCAAGAGAGTGGGATGCCTCCATAAAAGAGGCAATAAGATGAGTCAAAGGTGAAACATGTAGCCTCCAAAATCCTCCAAGTGGATAGATCCACAACCAACTCCTAAAAGTAGGCAATGAAAACCTCTTAGTTATCTTCCAAGGTGGACACGTAGCTCCCCAAAGTGAAAAATACCAACAATTAATGAGTAGAAGCCCTCAAGAGTGGACGAATACCCTAAATTAATCTCCAATGGTCATTTGTGAGGTATCCAATGTGTAACCTCCTTCTCAAATCATGTCAATCATATACTCAAGTCAACGGAAGTCCAAGAAGGTCCTTATGTGCTAAATATAATCCCCAATGGCTACATAATGCATCCTCCAAGGAGGTCATCCACCAAACTATGTGACACATGCCTCAAAATGCACAAACAAGTTGACCACTCCAATATTTGTTACATGGCATGGCATGAGAGGTCCATGTGCATGAAGAATATCCCCAAACTGCCTATGTCATCCTGACCAATGCCTTGAGAGTTGTAAGATTGCATCGAGAGTTGTCAATGAACTTAGGAGTTGTGAAGATACTTTTGGAGTTGTGAAAATTACAAATTTCATAATGAAGCCCATGCAATGTCCACTTAGCCACAATGTCCATTCACCATTAATCCGACCAATATGTAATCGTGGCCTTTGAATAAGGACTTTTCCCATTTGTCATTTTTGGATGGAGTGAGTCAAGGTAATTAAAAAAATTGTTCTTTTTTGGATGGAGTGAGTCAAGGTAATGGACAACAAAAAGAACATCACTTATCCCATTTTCAATAAATCGCACCCATTCCTTGGCATTTACAATTTTGTAGCCATCGATGGGTTACGAATCAATAACAACTCTCGTATTTGTTACTTAACAATGTACTTTACTCTCAATTGCTCGCTCCCTTTTGACATGTATAAGCCACCTTTATCTTTCTATTGTTTCTTCTCCTTGGGTTGAGGAATCACATCCTCCACCTTAGCCACCTCGGTTCCCTCTTCCCTAGTCATGACCTCCATTGGTATTATCAATGTTATTAGGGTCCACTTAAGTGTTAAACATAGGCATTGTAGTCTAGTATTGACATATTCATGTATTTGAAATAATATTCATATTTTCGATGAGGGTAATATTTTCGGTGAGTTAAAGTTCCACCTTTATTGTTCATTTTTTTCAGAAATACCATGATTTGGGTTGTCTTTAAATTGTCCAAAAACTCTTAGGGTAAAGTTACATGAGAAAAATTCCCAACATAGAAGTGGAATCCTAATTTTTTGCATAGTTACTATTGAGTTTGGGTCAATTTTTCACTGGAAAAAATAGATGATATGAGTGCCCCTTATCCTACTCTAACCATTTCAAGTCCAAAGCTCAAAGATATGGAAAAAACTAGACAGGGAGAGTCATAGAACATGAATTTGTAAGAAACCAAAAATATCTCAAAATGCTTTATCTTTCTTGGTAATCATTATGAGCTTATTGTGATACAAATAGGATACTAGTAATGAACTAATGTTACATATTGATTGACTGATTGTTTCTGTCATTAATGTTGTTATAGGATGTACAATAAAATAGGTATTTTTCATATCTATATTCATTGAGTGAGGGAATTTCAGGTAGAATAGAGAAAAGTGAGACATATAGTAGGTCTAATAGGTGGAGATCAACTAGATGTGATAAGATCAGAAGAAAATTCCATAGACATATGGAATTTTTTCTTGCGAAAGGGGAATCATGTTCTTATGATCATGAGAGAATAAATGACATACAGGTTCCCTTGAGATACAAACATATAGTGAAACAATGGGTACCCAAGGATCTTCCTGAAATAAACACTGATTTTTGTGTAAACGAAAGGATATATCAGATTGCTCCATCATCATTACATGGTCTGGGGATATTTTCCATGGATGGCATAAAGGTATGTTGCAACAGATTAACTAAATTGATGGAGTACGTCGTACGTTGTTATATCTACAAAGATTGGATATGAATAGTCCAATATACAAAAAGTATGTGAAGATATGGCTTGGCTACAAATTATATACAGCCAGAAGACAATGATCGAAATAAAGAAGCAACTATCTATATTGACAGAAGGCCAAAAGCAATAGGGAATGTTGCAGGGTTTATAAACAGTACATGACCCGTGACCACAAATAAGCGACCCAATTTCATATTTGAGGGGCGTGAAGGAAACTATGTATTCGTATGAAGGAAACTATGTATTCATATGTGCAATAAAATCAATAGTTGCAAGGGAAGAGTTACTAATTGATTACAATTTGAATCGAATAGATACAGATGTTGCTATTATGGGGCCGGTACGTATACTAATTTACCCAACATGTAAGCAATGACTCTCATATTTTATGATTTTCATTATGTTCTTTACGGTGTTAATCCATTTGAAGAGATTTGGTTTGTTTAGTACTCAGTGTGTCCTATTTTTGTTATCAACATTTCAATTTCTCATAAATTTAATTTTGTTTCTCATGATAATGATGATGGTTATAATTTTACTGTAATGTGGCAGGATGATCATGGTAAATCAAAAGTGGCATCGGAACAGGTAAATGAACAACAATTTTTGAATTGCATTTAATGTGCATTTTATTTATGTGGCGATCAATTATTTTATTTGTTTACATAACTGAATTATCATTTATTTTGACAAATATGTAGTCAGCAGGACATGATGTTGATGATGATTCACTCAACGAAATGGATTTGTATGAATCCTTTGACCCTATGGTTTTAATTAGAAAAAAGATCAATAAAGGAAACAAGGAACTAGCTCACTTGTTAGATATTCTAGATCAAACTCCTGAGGTCGAAGAAAGGATAAAAGAAGTTATGACAAGGATTAATACATGTAAGGTAATAACCATAATTTCAAGTGGTTTTATTTTTATGTCATAAGATCAATTATGAAATCTTGATTTTTAACTTTTACATTATCTAAACGAAAAAATGTTTTGTTTCTTATATACAAATTTTTGGATTCTACTGACACCAACATGCATGGTATCGGTAGTAGTGGAATTGCACAGGTGCCACAGGGTCCCAACGTAGGCCCTCATATAACTGCCAGGACGTAGCTATTCAGATATCCACCTTCCACACCATTAGGTGGGAGCCATGACACGTACACCGAGGAAGCAGCCACACAGGTAGGCTCTTGAGGTGGTGACGGAGATGAGGCCGATGATTTGACAAACTATATGGTTTATTTTCCTAAAGAAATACATGCGACTAGCATAGGGACCCTTAAGGGCACCTTTATGGTCAACGAGGAAGGGCTTCCATTAAAGAAGGTTAAAGTCCCAGGTATTTTTTAAAATTTTATTTTTTTCATGTTCTCTATGTAGACAAATATAAATCATCTAAATTATTATTTTTAAATTAATAATAATATAATCATTTTTCATGTCGGAAACAACGATTTTTACAGGTCCTTGGAGAATAAGTATTTTCTAATTTTTGGGCCCACCATACGGGAGAGGTGGAATTCCTAGAATTCCAACCTTAAAAAAGAATTTATGGATTATATAGAAAGCCTTTTTGGTGTAGATACATTTAATAAGACCTTGGCCACCGCCGCAACTGGCCAATATTTAAAATATACGCAAGAAACATATAGGAAGCACTTGAAACAAAATTATAGGTACGAGCATCCTCTGATGATTCCAGAGAGGGAGTGGAAGGCCCTCATTGAGGACACAAAAGAGAAGAAATTGATAGATGAAGGAAAAACATCCTCTGGTCCTAGAAGGTAAATTACAATTTCAATTGAATACCTTCAATTTTTTTATATGTAAATAAAAGTTTGGTATATATTAACATACTTGAAACTTTTGATGATAGGTTGAATGACATGTCAAAGGCCACAAAATCAAGGCTTGCCAAATATGGCTAGGGTGGCTACTTGAATTTGCAGTCATGAATTGTAAGTACCTAAACATCTTATTTGTATCGCCTTAAAAATTTTAGGTAATTGCATCGAATAACATAAAAAATACATACTCTTATGCAATGCAGGGTGACGAGTTTGGTACTGAAACCACGGAGGAAGACCTCCATATTGGTTATAAGTACGGCTATAAAGCAGTAGTTGAACGCCAAAAAATATTGGGGAAGATACCAAGAACCACTTTGCAAGATAAGGTAAATAAAATTCAATCCACATTAACCTTTATTATTAAAAGAATACAATCATGTTGGATATTATTAATAATTACAACTTTGTTTTAATCAGGTGAGCAACACTATCAACAAATGCACTAGTTTTGGAGAGCAGTGTGTTGATAGCAGTTTGCAACCAGAAGATGGTTATGATCCCATTCAATCCTAATTTTCCACGGGGAAGCAACCCCACGATGGTGCTATAGTCGAGCTGGCACAAGACGGTAATATGGTTGTATTTTAATCATATACTTAATAATTTTGTCATTATACATTTTGTACTTCTATTTTTTTTTACTTATACATTTATGATTGTACTTATAAATTTTGTGGTCTCAATGGAAGAGAATGTTGTACTTGAGTCTCATACAGTTGAAGAGGGGCACGTGGGGGAAACCATTCCAACGATGTCGACCAGTGCACTAGGTAAATAATGACATTGTAGGTGTTTTTTTTAATATTATTGAACTAGTTCAATGATATTTAAAAACTAGCCATTTAAATTTAGTATTTTTTTATTTTGTAGGTGATGCCTCATCACAACGGCCTCCATTACACCGTGAGTGCCTCGTGACTAGGTGTGCTCTACATGAGAGGACGCAATCACAATTAGGTTTTGAAGAGCACCCAAAGAACGAAGACTTAGATATTGATGAAATGATTAGAAGCTATAGAGATAAGAAGAAGAGGTTGGATAAAAGTACTAAATGATGATGTACATGAATATTTTAATAATTATTTAATATAAAATCTATTTTCACCATATTCCACTCACTCCAAATGGATCAAGGAAACATTTTATTTCATTGTAAACAGTTGTGAATATGGGTATGTATATATGTTTGTTTTTGCTGTAAATATTTCAATAGATTTATATGTTGGGTATTGGGGAATTGAGAGTGATGTGAGGCGGGGGGAGGGGCCATAAGAGCTTCCACCTTCACGTGGTTGGCCCTATTTATTAGAGAATAATTTATTGGATCCGTTTAATCTTGGAGCAAACCTCCCTCAATCCAACAAAGCAACAACAAAGTCAATGTTGACTTCGTTGTTGCTACTTCAAATCAAGGGAGGAAGTTTGATCAAATATTAGAAGCGTGTCTCCAATAAATTATTCTCAAAACCAAAAGGATCTCATTCAGGTATGTTCTGACACTCTCGTAAAAATTCATCTTAGAGTAAATAATGCGCTACAAATTTTACTTTTTTTTAGATTTTTATGGAGGTTGAATGATTTTGGCAGGTACTTTAAGATCTTTCTTCATTGATTGAGGGAAGCTCAATACTAACAGAGGGTCATACAGCTGAAGATAAACACGTGGGGCCAACCATTCCAAATGTATTGTCGACCAGTTCATAAGATCAGGTGTGATTGCTCATTTCATCATATAGGTTTATATAGCCATCAATTCTAGTTACGTTTAATGATTTATGAATTGTTATGTTTGATTGCTAAATTGAAAAATCACCATTTAGGTATGTATAATCTTTTGATTATGTCCTCTAGATATTATGGATCTGTCAGTGTAGGTTTATGGTTAACCAATGGATAAATCTAAAATGAATGTATGGATAAATTCTAACATGCATGTATGGCTCCGAACATGCCGCCAAAAATGGTAGTTTCTTTTTTGGTGACAAGATATTTGGAGGAATGGAACCTACTAAAATGAACATTATGACCATTTGGAGGATTAGATATTATGAGATTGCAGTGCACCTGAATTGAAATGACTGTTTGGAGGCCGAGAGATAGAGATATTGCAATGAACCATTTGGAGGCCCATACATAATGAGATTGCAGTACACTCCAAAGGGTGCATTGCAATCTCACATATTTCCACCTCAAACGGTCATTTCAACTCAGGTGTACTACAATCTCATGATGTCTAAGCCTCCAAATGGTTCATTGCAATCTCACTATCTCTCTACCTCCAAACAGTCCTCCTTTACGCAATGATACAATTTTTCTCCTTTGGTACAATATGGAAGCTAAGTAGTATGGATATCTATCATTGGGAACTTTAGGCATCTTCTCACTTCCTTCTAGGAAGAACATTTCATCCAAATGGTAGGGTTCCTAAGGGATCATCCTTTCTCAGTGCTTGGATTGATCCTTGGATATGTTCCTTGGTGGTTGGTATAAGTCCCTAGATGTGTCTAGGGGCCCTAGATGTGTTCCAGGGAATCCTTTCTCAGTGCTTGGATTGATCCTTGGATGTGTTCCTTGGTGGTTGATATAAGACCCTAGATTTGTTCTAGGGCCCTGGATGTGTTCCAGGGAACCCTTTCCTAATGCATGGGTTGATCCTTGGTCTTGTACCTTGGTGGATAAGACCCTAGATGTGTTATAGGGCCCCCATATGTGTTCTAGGGAAACATGGTATTTGACGAGGTAGATCTTGGTGTAATACCAAGATGTGTTGATGTGTGATCCTCTTCCTCTCTCTCGGGATGGTCCATGAGACCTAGGAGTTCCTATGAAGATGGACATGACCACATTTTTTATGGACCCCCTTATGCAGTAATGATAAAGTTTATAGGTCATTATGAGACTCATGTAGACATGTTTTTCCATTATGGACCCCCCCTTGACTTTGTATTAAAAGGTACCCCCTTGTTGTTTGATGTGATTGAGGTTTTATTTATGTGATTGGGGTTTTATATGTTTTTAGGGTTTTTATAATTAATATTAATATTAATTGACATTTTAATTAATATTTATATTAATTAAATGTCAATATTTAATTATAATTTAAAATTTCCCTAACCCCTTTCCCTAACAATAAATAAGACCCTACCCTCTATCATTCTATTACACTCACACTCACTCACTCCTCACTCTCCTATTTGTTGCGGCTACCTCAGTTGTTCTCTCTTGATCATGGTGCGGCCTCCTTTTTGGACTATCTTTTCAGATCTGAGTTTTATTTGATGCAGTTGTCTTGTGACGGTCTATACCTTGGAAAAACTATTACTAAGTCCTTATGACAGAGATCAAACCCTAGAGGTTTTATCCATGAACCTAAAACTATTTATGAGCATACTATAAAGGTTTTCATCCACACATGTGACAGGTACATCTTTCTTAGATCACGAGGTAAGCTTGAGGTTTGTCTTTTCACTCAGAAATTTTGTTTATACTCATAATTTAATTTAGATCTGTTTATTTCTTTTCTCATATATGTTGATCTTGTGAACAGAAAAATAAAAAGGCATTATTTGTTTCTTATTTTCCCTAATTCTAATTACAATTTTCCTATGACTTTGACCAAGGGCACACTACTCTAGGAAGCCTCCTCACACCTTCTTGTGACTATTCTTCTTTCTATTCTTAGCCTATACCAAACATCACTAAACAACACAATGCCTGGAATCATACTAAGCTCTCTATTACTAAGCTCTTGTTATGGAAACCACGTGATATGGCACTCAAAGCATAACTCGTATCTACAGGTTATCAAACTCACTATGAAGCTTTTGTATGATTAGATTGGTATCATTCTTAGGAAGATACAATATGAAGATTAAGACTAACTAACTTATTACATGTATTATACCAATCTTATTGAGGTAACTAAATCAATGAATATGGGAAAGGTGATTGCCTTGTTTCTCTAACAAGTTGCCATTACATGTTACCAGTCGTATTTCTTTCCCATATTCATGCCTATTCAACAGTAAACCTACTACTGGAACCAGTGTAATTTGGCAGTAGAGGTTATACAACCATTGTATGAATTATTTCCATTTAATTGAAACTCATATGATCTAATAGCATGGACTAGTAATATATGTATAGCCTTATTTAATCATATTGTTTGATGTATGTACCCGATGAGCTCAATGAATATGGAATAAAGGGGCATATGTTTTATTTCTGCATCTATTTTATATTATTTCTATGTGATCCTCTTTTTTCTAACAATAAACACCAAACCATAAAGGTAAGAAATAAGCTCATTAAGAGATAAGGGATAAGTGGTGGATAAAAAGGACCTAGTAGTGTAGGTCACCATTACATGAGGGGTGGGTTACTAAGAAAATAACTCCCCAAAACTACCTCTGTGTGCACATGTGCAATGTTACTAAATTCTAGTGAAGCTTAGTTACATGTATAAGTTCCCCACAAATGATTTTATAATGATCATCATTATGACACTAGTTAAAAGATTACATCAATCCACTAGACAACATTAAAACACATTCTAACATATCCCTCATCTAGAAATGAAAAAACCCAATGCATGCATCAATATGGATCTTTAAGTTTTGAAGCTAGCCATATGAATGATTCTTTGAAGCGATCCATATGAATGGATCTTTAATTTTTTCAGCTGTATGATTTGGTACAACGAAATTTAGGAAACTTGCTAAGTTCGTGAGATGTGACGGGAACATGTGTAAATATATTGAAATTGATTGTTATTGATTGCAATCAATAACAATCAATTTCAATTCACACCACTTGTTTCTCTCCATCCTATTGTTGAGTTCTATATAATCCTCTAATTTATTCATATGATTACCCAAATTTTATAGAACTTAATTACAATTCAACAATTCAACCCCAAAGAACTTACCTCGGAGCACCATTTAACTCTGCAAACTCACCTCTGGATATAGTGCACCATCGGAGGATCGGTGAAGGGGTTCGATCTTGAAGATACAATGATAATTATAGCCAACCCATAGGTAATGAAAATCTTTGCAAAATCATGTTGGTTTTCATTTTTCAGAGGTTACAAGGCTAGGACCTAGGAATTGGATTGGAATTTTATTAAACCTTCAACATTAGGAGGGAATTAGTGAAACAACTTACCCTAATTGTAATTGAAGAGTTCACCAGTTGATCCATCCCCTTTCAAGTTGTAAGGTGGTTAAATAATTTGAAGCTACCAGTAGATAATTAGCCTCATTTTCTGACAAATCCCTCTCCTATACTCGACATACGAAAAGGAATTCAAAGGGACTTGTTGATTTCACCTTGGAAAGAGGTAGCTTTCATCATCCAAAATTTCATAACTTGTGAGGGGAGGTAAAACATGGTGTTTCACTACTTTGTCAAACTCATGATGCACCTCAATAATGAAGAAATATTAAACATGACATTCTTCTTGCTCAAAATCCTACCAAAAATGGTTGTCATGGTTTGCAAGAGGGAAAACCATGAGACAAGGTAATACCACCAAGGTATGATAAAGATGTTGATTATGACTAAGTTGGGTAGGCTTCATATCAATTGGGAATTTTTTTTAAAAGGACTAGGGAGAAAACCCAAGGTGGGAGTTATATTGCCTACCAATCATCCTATGCACGATGCAAAACAAACCCCTGCATATTCCACCTCAACCACCGGTAGATCTACTGTTATGGAATCACATCATCACTATGATATGAGGGCATCCAAGGAACCTATAGTTCCAATGTCATGGGAAAAGGAAGTTATGCAATTACAAGTGGACCCTACTACATAACTTGTCATTGGTCCATCTCTAATCTCCATCTCCTCATCTGAGTCTGATAGATTAGAGGATTTACAGGATCAAAGGTTGTTCTCTCCAGAAAAACAAGAACACCAATCTGATGATGAGCTAGTGGGGTTAAAATTTCCAAGGTCCTCATCTCCATAGTAGCGGGAAGGACAATTTGATGACAAATGAGGGGACCTATAGTCTCCAAAGTCCTTGTTTCTATAGAAACAAGAGGTGCAAGTTGATGATCATGAATTAGAAGGCTTACATCCTTGTAGACCTTTCTCTCCACCATAACAAGATAAATTTGATGATGAAATTGATGGATATTTTCATTCTCTTAAACCTAATCCACACCCAAAGCATATTGGATTGAGAAAAATAAGAAGAATCAAAGTTAGAATAGGAAAGTCCAAGTCTTGAATGGCCTCTAAATAACTTCATTTCTATAGCCCTAGGTACCAACATTTATTAAAGGATAACATAAAATTGAGGTTGTAAAATCAGAAGATAAAGATAAAATTGGAAAGAAACGAGTCTATGGTTCCAAGAAATAACCCTCTAAATTCATTATTAGAAGCCATTGACTCAAAAGAGTCATAAATGAAGAAGGAAAATGTTTATTCAGAAGAATGTATGAAGCTATTTCATAAAATAATAAATATTGTATTGGATGAAATCATGGTGAATACATATGCATGTATCCAACTAAAACCCGAACTACCTGGATGGAGAGATAAATATGAGCTCTTTTATCTTGGGATCATAAAGGAGATCCATTAGAAAGTGATTGATAAACTGACGGAAAAATGATTTTTAACATATTTAATTCGGGAGGAGAAGTGGAAGCCAAATGTTAAAGAGTGTAAAGCATAGTTGATGCAGGCAAAAAACAGAAGGAAGCAGGCCTATAAATTATCATTAGAGGATCTAACTTGTAGGTCATAATCTCAATTTTACCCCATATTTTTACATGAAAGATGGACTACCTTTAGGCTTCGATACCTGGCAGCAGAAAAAACATATGAGATCAAACAACCTCAATATTTTATCAATATATTTCTATCATGTGATTCTCTTGATCAGAACTTATTGTGTTAACTATATCATTTCAACTTCTACTTGCAAGACAGTTCTTAGTGGAACCCCAATCCTTATGTTGGTGATATCCATCTCCAATCATTTTCATCATTCATGTTTAGTCATGTTTAGTTGAAGAAATCTACATAATTTTATATCGGGATTGAAGAAAATTCAAGATTGATAATTTGGTATCAGTATCCCCTACCATCGGTTATAATAGTTTATTACCATATATTGTTACGATACCTTGGATATTATGCAATAATTAGATACCATCAAATGTATGATATCTCTAATTACCAAGAAATTGTCAAGAAACATTCCTTGAAATCATTGTTGATTTCCCGTGACATATGTGAACAACTCCCTAATTACTTGAGGAATAGGAAACGTGTGGGTTATCCATATTTCATTTGATCCCTCAACAGAGAAACCTTTTATATAAACTCTATGTTGGCACAGGGGCAGACCCAGGGTTCAACACTTCAATAGCCATTTGTTGGCACAGGGGAAAACCCAGGGTTCAACTCTTCAACAATGCACCAACAAAACCCTAACTACCTACCCTTTCAGAAACACCTGCGAAGCAGGCGAAGTCTCACTCGAGGTAGAGGCAGAGGGGGTTACTGGACTCAAGCATCTGTAACCAATATGAGACACAGATCTATGATTATAACACTTCGCAGAGTACTTAGGGACAACACACATTAATTCATTAGCTTTATTCACATCGTAGATCAAACCCTCAGTACAGATTGGCATGGTAACAATAACAAAATATACATCGCACTTAGAATTAGAAGTTAGATCTAACACATTCAACATAAACAAAGAACTAAGTATTCATAGATATATCTATCATTCATAACATTCATGCACTAAGAAAATTCACAGCATAAACATTACAGCACAAAGAAAACCATCAACACATGATATACATGGTTCACCCCAGTGTGGGGTTACGCCCACCAACTGCTTCTTCTTCTATTATTCTACTTCAATCTCTTACATTCATATTCTCTTGTGTACTAAGCCACAGAGCCAAGATTCACACTGGACAGGTGATCTGTACACTAGGCATCAGATCCACCTTCATGAAATCCAATCAAGGCACAGAGACAACTTGCACAGAGCATTACATATACAGTTTGTTGCACAAAGAAAATCAGATCCACTTTCACTTAGCTACATACACATCACTTGTCTCTTGCACTTATCCCATCACTTGCACTAATCACACTTCGCTACTTCTACATTACATTCCTTCCTATATATACATTTACATCCCTTACAAAAAGTCCCAATCATGAGTAAACCCATGGGCCAACATCCCAAAACCCTAATACAAAAACTCTAATGAACCCCTTGCTGGGTCCATAGAATAAGTGAGATCCCATGATCTCAGCTTTGCTTGGGTGCTCCATCTTCAACCAGCCTGTCAAAGTCCAAAAAGTGGTCAAACCTGACCAATGTTTCCTCAAAACTTGGTTGAGGGCCAAAAGGCCCCCAGCACTCACCTATGACTTGTCCAGAGTCACTCAGATCTGGGAAACATTGCTTCGAAGGCCTCGAGCTTAGCTCAAGCTACCTCGACTTGTCACTTCACCCGAGCCTCCTGCCCAGCGAACTCCTAGATCACTTGTTATGTAACAGGCCCTTCCAGGCATTGTTCCACTGTCACAACCACTTGGTCTATCTGTGAGCCTTGTCCTTCGATCTCTTCAAACATCGCGCAGAATTTGTCCTACACCAGTTGTAGCCTCTGTGTGACTTCCATTAATCTTCCCCGGATGGCAGTAATTTGTTGTTGGACCGTGCATTGTTCTTGTGATCTCTTCATTCTCTCAACTATAGTGAGTGACTTCATCTGCGCTTGAACTATCAGTGCCTTCTGATGCGCCTCCTATATTTGCGCTTCCAACTTTCTAAGCTATGGATATTCTGTGAGGCATTTGTAGGTATGTGCGCTTCTATTGCTTAGGTTCTTGCATTCTAAGGTGAGGATTTTGATTCTTTCCATGGTGCTCTTAGTGGCTTCCTCCCTCTAATCATGCACTTTCTGTGGAGTGTTAGGTACTGCTTGAAGCTCCAACTCCGTTACCCTTGCTTGAAGCTATTGGGTGGCCTCAATGAGCTTCATCACTTGGACCTCAACTGCCTCATGTTCCTCCTTTATGAACTATGCCAGGGAGTGATATGAAGTCTTCCCTGGGTAGAACTATTGAGGGTCGGGTCCCTGCATGCCCAGTCCTTTGATCAGGTGGATCAGCGTTAGATCCACAGTAATGTGCCTATCGAGCCATAGGTATCCTCCGTGATAGCACAACAAGAGGATTTTAACGCAATCGTTAACCTCCTAATGTCAGCCAAAGTGAGGAATCTTCATCACGTTCAATATCGTGGACTACGTGAGCTCCTTAATCCATGACTGGGAGACTGTGTGAGGCTTCTTCCCATTCATCTTCATCAAATATCTATGCGATGCGAGCATCGTGTAGTTCTTTCTGTCGCCAAGATTGAAATCGTTGTTCTTCAATGCTGGGATCTATCCCAGCTGGCTTCCTTCTACGCGTATCCCCTTTGGTATGTATGCGGTGATCAATGCATACTCAAAGTCCCGTGGAATGTTGTTGCAGTTAACCGTGCTAGCCAAAGGCGGGATGTAATCAGGTAAGATCGATGGAATCTACTTCACATTAGCCAGATCGTCGCGATGCTTACTTTGCTTCTCGTTAGCAATGTTGGCACATTTCGAGCGACGTCCAGTCGAAGGGGAAGCCTAAAGTCCCCTAGTTGACGATGCATGTACTCCCTCAGACATAGCTTTATCATCCATAAACTTCTTCAGAACTTCTTCAATGGACTTCTCTAGTTCAGTGCGCTCGGTCGACATTCTCACTG
>JASDQU010587652.1:37762-48845 GCA_032191745.1 Picea mariana | reverse complement strand
AAATTTTAATGGTTTGTTTGTTTGTTGCATTTTGGAGCATTTTGTCAAGTTTGGAATTTTGTGTTTATTTTGGTTAAAAATGTGTTAGGCGGCAGGCCCTTGAATGCTTCTAGTTCTCATTTGATGTTTGACTGAACCTTTTGTTATGGAATGATTGGCTTCATCTGATTTCCATCGAGTCAAGGGTTTGGGTTAAAGTTAAAGACCTTTGTTGAGTAAAAATTTGTTTTTCATCTTTTTGTCATGACATTTATTTGAGAAACATATGGTCTTAGGCTTAATATATGCCTTTAGTTATTTTGTGGGCACTCAATGTGTTCTCCATAATTATGATTATTTTTTAATATGTTTGATGGTCAAGGAAAGATTGTTTTATTTCCTTTCATTTTTTGGCATGACTTGAGCATCTTCACCTTTTAGGATCTACTATGTTTATTTTGTATTTTCTTTGAAAAGACTTATTGATTATTTAGAAAGGGAAATGAGCTCTACTTAGCTAAGTGAAGAGAAAAATGGTCTATGCACTAGGTTCCTATGTGTACATCATAGGAAACCTATTATCATGAGACCGACATTCCTCTAATGCAATTATACTTTCATAAATATGGTGGTTGAATTTCAGATTCCATAAACAATGCTATGCAAACCCCTTTTTTGATTGGATAAATACCTCCATTACCCATACTTTACTGCCACTTACCTTTCAAACCTCCATTCCACACCATTAATAACAACACACATTGTCTTGTTTGTCTTTTAAATTTTGCTTGGTTGAAATATTAGTGTATGCTACATCAATGAATTGATGTTTAAGGTACTGATGGTTGTATTACTCTTCAAAGCATCAATTTTAGGCCAATGTCCAACACTATGAAGGTGGAAGTGAATGAAGGATAAGCATTCTTCATTGTTACACAAGAGTACATTAAAATCACATCAAGGTATGCCCATGAAAGTTTTGAGTTTGAATTTACATTCTCTTGCAGATTTATCAATGATTGCATACACCAATATTACTATATTTCCAGTTTTTCCACCTTCAAAGGAAATTCGGTCTATGGTGAAAAGGCTTCTAAGGTATTTGAAGCCAAAAAATCCTGGTTCAATGTTGGAAGCATGGATAATATAATGTTGAATTCCAACATTTGGTTATGTAGAAATGTGTTTTTAGTCACAGTAGCAGTTTCTTTATATTGCATTATGGGGACTTATCCTAACACAAGTGAAATAAAAAACTTTTAAATTAGATGACATTTGGAAAAATTTATTGAGGTCATCAGAGTCTTATTCTTCATCCAGATGGCCAAGCTAAACCTATCTCTAAAGGAAACCACAAGGCAGTGATTACACTTTAGGAGATGGAATTGAGCACTGTATAGTATAGGTGATTCACAGGATCCTCAGTAAGGCTTATTTGATGCTCCATATTTTGAATGGGATCAAGAGGCTACTAAATTACTGACAAAGTATGAAGGAATCATATAAATTACCAGATAATTGGAGGTGAAATACAAGAAATTTCTATGGAAAATGTGGTGAATACTAGAATGAGATGCAGGAAGAGAGCACAAAGACCTTTTGTTTTGATAGGATCTTTACACTTTAATGTTGATTGGAAACTAGATAGGTCTGAACAAGAGAGATGGATAGATGAACAATGATTGAAGGGATGCCATGATGTATAAATACAGGAGGCCAGTCTTCATTCTGGCTAGTATTCTCAGATCTGCAGAAGCAACACTTGTGTGCACTGAAGTTGGCCAGTTTGTGCACAAGTCTGGAGGTGAGTTGTTGTTGTAGCTGATGCAACTAGCAGATTTCAGTTTTGGCTTGGACTATCTCTTGGTTATGGTTTTGACTCTCTGATCAACTCTTGTTACTCTTGATTGGTGCGCCATCCTTGAAGAAAGATGCGCCACCTTTGTTTGGCTATCTAGCCTAGGGTTTGCTTCCGGAATAATTATCTTTCAAGGTTAAGGTACTCAAGGATGGCTTCCTATAGTTTAATGGATACATTTCCCTATTATTATATATGGTTTTATACTTTATTGAAAAATTTGCCAAGACTTTACAAGGTTTTACAATTAAGTGAAATATTCGCCAATATTTTACAAGATTTTATAACTTAGTGAAAGATTCACCAATATTTTACAAGATTATATAACTGAGTAAAAGATTCGCTAAAAAATTATATATAAATATTCTATTATTGATAAAAGAGCCTTCAATTTTTGCTATGTATCATGGGGATTCGCCCAATTATTATACATATAAATTTAGGGGGGGTCCTTAAAATCACCCCTGGTTAAAATTTCCAAGGTCCTCATCTCCATAGTAGCAGGAAGGACAATTTGATGACAAATGAAGGGACCTATAGTCTCCAAAGTCCTTGTTTCTAGAGAAACAAGAGGTGCAAGTTGATGATCATGAATTAGAAGGCTTACATCCTTCTAGACCTTTCTCTCCACCATAACAAGATCAATTTGATGATGAAATTGATGGATATTTTCATTCTCCTAAACCTAATCCACACCCAAAGCATGTTGGATTGAGAAAAATAAGGAGAATCAAAGGTATAATAGGAAAGTCCAAGTCTTGAATGGCCTCTAAATAACTTCATTTCTATAGCCCTAGTTACCAACATTTATTAAAGGATAACATAAAATTGAGGTTGTAAAATCAGAAGATAAAGATAAAATTGGAAAGAAACGGGTCTATGGTTCCAAGCAATAACCCTCTAATTTCCTTATTAGAAGCCATTGACTCAAAAGAGTCATAAATGAACAAGGAAAATGTTTATTCAGAAGAATGTATGCAACTATTTCATAAAATAATCAATATTGTATTGGACGAAATCATGGTGAATACATATGCATGTATCCAACTAAAACCCAAACTACTTGGATGGAGAGATAAATATGAGCTCTTTTATCATGGGATCATAAGGGAGATCCATTAGCAAGTGATTGGTAAACTAATGGAAAAATGATTTTTAACATATTTAATTCGGGAGGAGAAGTGGAAGCCAAATGTTAAAGAGTGTAAAGCATAGTTGATGCAGGCACAAAACCGAAGGAAGCAGGCCTATAAATTAGCATTAGAGGCCCTAACTTGTAAGTCATAATCTCGATTTTACCCCATATTTTTACATGAAAGATGGGCTACCTTTAGGCTTCGATACCTGGCAGTAAAAAAAACATATGAGATCAAACAGCCTCAATATGTTATCAATATATTTCTATCATGTGATTCTCTTGAACAGAACTTATTTTGTTAACTATATCATTTCAACTTCTACTTGCAAGACAGTTCTCAGTGGAACCCCAATCCTTATGTTGGCGATATCCATCTCCAATCATTTTCATCATTCATGTTTAGTCATGTTTAGTGGAATAAATCTATATAATTTTATATCAGGATTGAAGGAAATTCAAGATTGATAATTTGGTATCAGTATCCCCTACCATTGGTTATAATAGTTTATTAGCAGAGGTTGTTACGATACCTTGGATGCTATGCAATAATTAGATACCATCAAATATATGATATCTCTAATTACCAATAAATTGTCAAGAAACATTCCTTGAAATCATTGTTGTTTTCCCGTGATATATGTGAACAACTCCCTAATTACTTGAGAAATAGGAAACGTGTGGGTTATCCATATTTCATTTGATCCCTCAACAGAGAAACCTTTTATATAAACTCCATGTTGGCACAGGGGCAGACCCAGGGTTCAACACTTCAACAGCCATTTGTTGGCACAGGGGAAAACCCAGGGTTCAACTCTTCAACAGCGAACCAACAAAACCCTAACTATCGACCCTTTCGAAAATACCTATAAAGCAGGAAAAGTCTCACCCGAGGTAGAGGCAGAGGGGGTTACTAAACTCAAGCATCTGTAACCAAGATGGGACACAGATCTATGATTATAACACTTTGCAGAGTACTTAGGGACAACACACATTAATTCATTAGCTTTATTCACATCGCAGATCAAACCCTAAGTACAGATCGGCATGGTAACAATAACAAAATATACATCGCACTTAGCATCAGAAGTTAGATCTAACACATTCAACATAAACAAATCACTAAGTATTCATATATCTATCTATCATTCATAACATTCAATGCACTAAGAAAATTCACAACATAAACATTGCAGCACAAAGAAAACCATCAACACATGATATACGTGGTTCACCCTAGTGTGGGGTTACGTCCACCAACTGCTTCTTCTTCTATTATTCTGCTTCAATCTCTTACATTCATCTTCTCCTGTGCACTAAGCCATAGAGCCAAGATTTGCACTGGACAGGTGATCTGCACACTAAGCACCAGATCCACCTTCCTGAAATCCAATCAAGGCACAGAGCCAACTCGCAAAGAGCATTACATATACAGCTTGTTGCACGAAGAAACTCAGATCCACTTGTACTTAGCTACATACACATCACTTGTCTCTTATGCTTAGCCCATCACTTTCACTAATCACACTTCGCTACTTCTACATTACATTCCTTCCCATATATACATTTACATCCCTTACAAAAATGCCTAATCATGGGTAAACCCATGGGCCGACATCCAAAAACCCTAATACAAAAACTCTAATGAACCCCTTGTTGGGTCCACAGAATAAGTGAGATCCCCCAATCTCAGCTTCTCTTGGGTGCTCCATCTTCAACCAGCCTGTCGAAGTCCAAAAAGTGAAACCTGACCAATGTTTCCTCAAAACTTTGTTTAGGGCCAATAGGCCCCCAACACTCACTTGTGACTTGTCCAGAGTCACTCAGATCTGGGAAACACTGCTTTGAAGGCCTCAAGATTAGCTCAAGCTACCTTGACTTTTTGCTTCACCTGAGCCTCCTACTCAACGAACTCCTGGATCACTTGTTCTGTAAAAGGCCCTTCCAGGTGTTGTTCCACTGTCGCAACCACTTGATCTATCTTTGAGCCTTGTCCTTCGATCTCTTCTAACACCGCACAGAATTCGTCCTACACCGGTTGTAGCCTCTGTGTGACTTCCATTAATCTTCCTCGGATGGCAATAATTTGTTGTTGGACCGCGCATTGTTCTTGTGATCTCTTCATTCTCTCGACTACATTGAGTGACTTCATTTGCACTTAAACTGTTAATGCCTGCTGATGCACCTCATGTAGCTGCGCTTCCAAATTCCTAAGCTACGGATATTTTGTGAGGCATTCGTAGGTCTATGCGCTTCTATTGCTTAGCTGCTTGCATTCTTAGGCGATGATTTTGATTCTTTCCATGGTGCTCTTAGTGGCTTCCTCCCTCTAATCGTTCACTTCTTGTGGAGTGTTAGGTACTGCTTGAAGCTCCAACTCTGTTACCCTTGCTTGAAGCTATTGGATGGCCTCAGCGAGCTTCGTCAGTTGGACCTCAAATGACTCATGTTCCTCCTTTATGCACTATGCCAGGGAGCGATATGAAGTCTTCCCTGGGTATAACTATTGAGGGTTAGGTCCCTGCATGCTCAATCCTGTGATCAGGTGGATTAGCGTCAGATCCACAGTAATGTGCCTATCAAGCCATAGGTATCCTCCGTGATAGCACGACAAGAGGAATTTAACGCAATCGTTAACCTCTTGATGTCAGCCAAAGTGAGGAATCTTCATCATGTTCATTATCGTGGACTACGCGAGCTCCTTAATCCACGACTGGGAGACTGTGTGAGGCTTCTTCCCATTCATCTTCAACAAATATCTATGTGGTGCGAGCATCGGGTAGTTCTTTCTGTCACCGAGATTGAAATCGTTGTTCTTCAATGCTGGGATCTATCCCAACTAGCTTCCTTCTACACATATCCCCTTCGGTATGTACGCGGTGATCAATGCATACTCAAAGTCCTATGGAATGTTGTTGTGGTTAACCGCGCCATCCAAAGGTGGGATGTAATCAGGTAAGATCGATGGGATTTGCTTCGCGTTATCTAGATCGTCATGATGCTTACTTCGCTTCTCGTTAGCAGGGTTGGAAAATTTCGAGCGATGTCCAGTCGAAGGGGAAGCCTACAGTCCCCTGATCGATGATGCATGTACTCCCTCAAACATAGCTTTATCATCCATAAAATTCTTCAGAACTTCTTCAATGGACTTCTCTAGTTCAGTGGGCTCGGCTGACATTCTCACTGTGAACAAATAAGTTGGGGTAGGTAAATTGATAACGAGGTAAACAATAGATGGCAAGGTCTGATAGCATAGTTCGACACACACAATAAATTCTCTATTAGCTTAGATAATCAAGGGTAGCAAAAAGTGTTCCTAGCATAGCGTCGGATGAGTTAAGTAAGCAAGCGTCATAACAGATTCCTCCGACGGATAGGAATGCCTCAATCAATACAAATCAATTCATTTTGGTGCGGTCTCAACGTCCCAAACACAATCTAGTCACCCATAAATGTGTTTAGTATCCATTCGGAGCATCGTTCTAATGATTGGGGTGCCTCCAATGGTCATATAGCTTCATTAGGGTGAAGTCTCGTTCTGCATGGTTCTGCTATTTCGGTGAGTTTTAGAGCCTGCAAGCCTGCCTCCTGCAAAGTTTTCTTTGGAACTTCTTGTAGCTTTCCTAACTTGGATTTCTTCTTACTAAGCTTCCTTGCCTTCTTTCCTTTGATCTGAGTCTCTAGATTCCTCTTTCTATTATTATTCTTATCTTCTCCTAGCATGGTAGCTTTGCGCTGCTGATGTGCTCTCAAAGAGTTTGAAGTTAATATCCCTTCCCTTACAACTTGCTGGTTGGATATATTTTCTTCTTGCATGGACATGTCCTTCAAACCTTCTTGTGTTGTTTCAACCTCGTTAGCTAATTCTCTTGCGTTCGATTGCTTTGACTCAACTTCTTGTTCTTCCATCAGTCGATCTATTCTTCTAGCTATGAGATCCCTTAGTTCTTTCATTTTCTTTTATGTAGCTTCTTCCTCTGCTTTCCTTCTAATATGATCCTCCTCGATCCAAGTCTTTCCTAACAAAAGAGGAAAAGGGGCGTTGTTCTCAACAAACCTAATAACTTCAAATTCTTCTTTTGTCAATGTTCCATGGATGATGACAGGTACATTAGTAACTCTTCCACATAGGGTTATCATCTTTCCTTTAAATAAACCTATTATTCCCAGTGAAGGTACAACAATAGGCTTTCCCAAAATTTCCCAAGTGCTTTTTGTCATAATATTCACTTGTGTCTCCTCATCTAAGACATAGTCTATGTCAAAGTCTCCTATTCCTGTACTTATGCGTTGTTTTTCCTTCAAGATATCTGATAAACTTACATCTTTGTGATCATCCACTACTTCTTTTAACTATACTAGCATGGTCTTAGCTTTCTTTGATTATTTCTTTTTATGATTCTCTAATATGCTCTTATTCTCTTGACTCATTTTCATTTGTTCAACTTTAGCAATCATCCTTGGATATTCTTCAACTTCATGACCAAAAATTTTACAACATAGACAAATAGGACCTGCACCAGGGCATTCCTTATCAACATGTCCTGGTCTTCTGTAGTTATATCATAAGTTCAATCCTCTCTTCCTCTTGTAAGTTCCCCAACTTCTCCCATATTGTGCACTAGGATCACATTGTTGGACCTGCAATCTACAAAAATTCTTTCTAGGTTTTTTCATCCATTCATTAGTCCAAAAATTATTTCTATACATAGGAATAACATATCTTTCTCTAGTTCTATAAAATTTATTCAAATCAACTCTTTCTTCTAACTGTACCCTAGCTTTCAGTCTAGGAAAAAATCTATCAAACATACCTAGATTCATGCTTCTGAAACAAAAATTTCCACTTATCTTATTCTATCTAAGCACAAAGATTTAACTTTTTCAAGATCTTACCTCTTTTTCTTCGGATCGGGTCTCTTTATTAGTACAGAGCTTCACAAGTCAAGTAGGATATTATGCACTACAGTAGTAGATATACGCACAGAGCTTCTCTTTTCTTTTAGTTCCTAGCAATCACAGTTTCAAGTCTCGTCAATGGAACCATTTGTTGGTACAAGGGCAGACCCACGATTCAACACTTCAACAGTGCACCAACAAAACCCTAACTACCATCCCTTTCAGAAACACCTACGAAGCAAGAGAAGTATCACCTGAGGTAGAGGCAGGGGGGGTTATAGGACTCAAGTGTCTGTAACCAAGCTGGGACACAGATATGTGATTATAACACTTCTCAAAGTACTTAGGGAGAACACACATTAATTCATTAGCTTTATTCACATCACAGATCAAACCCTAAGTACAGATCGATGTGGTAACAATAAAAAAATATACATCACACTTAGCATCAAAATTTATATCTAACACATTAAACATAAACAAAGCACTAAGAATTCATAGATCTATCTATCATTCATAACATTTAATGCACTAAGAAAATTCACAGCATAAACATTACAGCACAAAGAAAACCATCAACACATGATATACGTGGTTCATCCCAGTGTGGGGCTACGTCCACCAACTGCTTATTCTTCTATTATTCTTCTTCAATCTCTTACATTTATCTACTCCTGTGCATTAAGCCACAGAGCCAAGCTTCACACTGGACATGTGATATGTGCACTAAGCACCAGATCCACCTTCCTGAAATCCAAACAAGGCACAGAGCCAACTCGCACAGATCATTACTTATACAGTCTGTTGCACGAAGCAACTCAGATCCACTTTCACTTATCTACATACACATCACTTGTCTCTTGCACTTAGCCCATCACTTGCACTAAGCACACTTCACTACTTCTACATTACATTCCTTCCTATATATATTTCCCTTACAAAAAAGCCTAGTCATGGGTAAACCCATGGGATGACATCCCAAAACCCTAATGAACCCCTTGATGGGTCCACAGAATAAGTGAGATCCCGTGATCTCAGCTCCTCTTGGGCACTCCATCTTTGACCATCCTGTCAAAGTCTAAAAAGTGGTCAAACCCAACCAATGTTTCCTCAAAACTTGGTCGAGGGCCAACACTCTATAATAATACATGATGTTAGGTGGTTTGGCCTTAGATTTCACTTTCCCCTTCTTCGGTGTCCTATTAGGTTTTACAAGTCACCCATCAAGTAGGAAAAATGAGAAGAAGTTATGCAATGGACTCAAGTAGACAGAGCACTTGGATTTTATGGTGCAAATGAATTTTGGCATCTAGCCTTCAATTGGGAAGATCTTCACTCTGGTGCTCTTGAACAAGAATAGTAGGTTTCATGAGGAAATGCAACACTTTTGGTTGAGGGGAAATGATGGGCTTAGGAAATGACATCTTTTTTCCACCTATAACTATCTCTTTTTCTATCACAAGAACCTAGTTTAAACCCTAATCCTTGTTATCATCGCTACTTTGTTGTGTACATATCACAAGGTAAGTAGGATTGCAATTTAGGTTTCTTTCTTGTTATCATGATTGAATTTAGGGAAGGTTGTGAATTTACTTGTGTTTCAATGAATGATGAAGGATGTTGTCATAATATATATGTCTAAATAAACCTTGCTAACACAACTTGTAGCAGGAATTTCACAATCTATTTCACAGGGTATCAAATGGCTTCAGACAGTTATGACAAGTTGAGGAAGATACCAAACAGTTATGGAAATAATGAAGAATATGCCAACTTGTTTTTATTGAGTAAAACGTACTATTCATGTCTAGTGGCTGTTAAGCCCTAATATTGGCTCATTACCCCTTAATTGGGGCATATTATATTAGTAATGTTATTTTATTTATGTCGGCTTTAGGCCATTAGTTGTAATTATACCTCCTAGTCTCCTATATATACCAAGGAGACATTTTCATTTGAATCATCTTGTACTTGAACATTTAAGTGGGGTAAAAGGAGGTTGCCCCCTCGAAGAGGCTTATTATCTAAAATTCTCTCTTTTTCAAGGCGTTGATTACTTTTTCTGAGGATTTTCTATGCTATATTGATATTTTGTTCTTAACATATGGTATCAGAGCTCAAGGTCTTGGGGTTTCACTGCTACATATGAGACACCTTGGCATTTTCTCTATAACTTTTTTTCTACAACGTTTTATAAGGAACGTCTTGGAGGATATTTAGTAGACGGATCAAGGTATGTTGGGTTAAAAATTCAACTCCTAAGGCCTTATAATTTCATATATATAGCCTGTACAAGATAGGGTTCTAGAATCATCCTGAACTGATTCATTGTGGAATTTTCGCTATAAAAAATTCTCTGTAACGTTTCAGAACCTGAACTCCAGAGGATATTTACATAAATTAGTAAAGTATATGTGGTAAAAATTACATCTTTTGGGACATCTTAAATTTGTAGATACAACCTGTGTAAGATAAGGTATCTGACTAGTCCTATTGACTGGTCTCAAGAAGGTGTTCCAGGTAAAAAATCATAACTTCTTTCTAGAGTATCCAAATTGAGTTGGACTAGTTTCATTGGATCGTGGATAGTCTGTAGTATTTCTGGTGCGAGTTTCAGAATTTTATATCAATTATTTTGTGTGGGGCAACGCTATACAAGTGAGATCTCCTGGAAAGGACAAAAATCGGCAAGTTGTGGGGAAGTTACCGTAAATTCCACTTAGCACATCCAGTTTTGATCAGACCTATGGCATTGCAGAGAAGAAATATCAGAGAACTACATAAAAGAAAGTTTCATACCCAGAAGGGCCAAAACTTGGGAGATACAACAGAAGAAATATTGTCTAGCAAAACCACCTCAAAATTAAGGTTCAAAAGTGATACTTGGCCAACATCCCACCAAAAAAGGGAAATTCTACACCAAATAAGCCTACAGAAAATCCTACTTGGACTCTTGATGAAGGTGAATAAACGCATAGGGAAATAAATGAACTACAAAAGAAGATGGATTCAATGGAAGCTAAGTTGGATACTAAGATGGATGGTTTAAAAGGGGAGATCATGGAAATATTGAAAATTTTCGTAACAGAGAAGACACCTGAAAGTGAAAATGCATCCCATGAAATTCATGATGAGGACACAAGGAAGGTGAATCAAGAATGGATAAACTCCAACTTTGGTTTGAAGACCAACCACGTTCCTAAGATTGATAT
>JASDQU010587652.1:14886-33639 GCA_032191745.1 Picea mariana | reverse complement strand
TTAAGAGTGTGTGGGAATTTTGTAGCAAGTGCATAAGTTGAACCTTTGAGGGGGGGCACTCTGAGGTGAGGTATTTTGTATGTTTTGTGTATGTTGTAGTTATAGTTTATTTTTTCTTGAATGTTATTTATTTATTTTCTTTTAGAGTACTTATGTTGCATAAATAGGTTATTTCAATCACAGAGTTAGGAACCACTAGTAGTTGCAAGTCTAATAAGAAGGGAAAAACAATGGTATCACAGGATTATGTCTATGATGATTCCTTGGGCTTTGTAACCTAGAAAAAAAATTATTTAATAACTAGTTATTTGGAATTTTAATAATTTATCTTTTTTAGGTAAGCTATTTAGTTTATTTTTTGGTCAACTCTTGAGTGAGGTAAGCAGGTCCATGGAATTTAATAATTGTTGGTTATTCCTAGATTCACCATCCTAGTGAAGTGTTGGAATTCTTAGTGAAATCCAAATTGTCTAGGAATAAAACCCAACTAAATCTCTATGTTTGGTGATATGTCTACATGTGCAAATTTATTGACTCTAGAACAAGGTAAGAAAACCCATGGCTATGCAATAAAAAATGGATTCGAAAATAATGTTATTATGGGCAATGTCTTATAGAAATAGAATACAATCATTGTTATTTGCAATAGAATTAGTAAAACCTTGATGGAAATTAAATGCATCCAGGACTTAGTCCACGGTGACTTGGAGAGGTTCCTCAACTTGTTAATGGAATGAGCCTTGTTGGGAACCAAATCCAAGATTCCAACACCATAATCAAAATCCTCTTCACTATATCTGATCTAAACTAATACTCATGGAATATAGCATCCATGGTTGTGCAATAATAAGTTCATTTTTGTCATGGAATTTCACTTTGGAACAAGACAAGAAGTTCATGTGGGGATTTTAGAATTTCCCATTGATTGTTCAAAGGGATGCCTAAATGGTATGTTGGGTCATGGAATGCAATCATTGTTGGTTATTACTAGATTCACCATTCCCATGAATCCTTTACACTCTTCAATTGGAATTCAATCATTGGGTCCCCGTGACATATTGACATTATTCAACGAAATACAAGTCCTGGGAAGAAAACCTAACGTAATCATATTGGCCAGTGTTCTACCTACATGTGTAGATTTATTGGCTCTAGAATAAGGTAATTAGGTTGATGCAATTCAATCATTTCTAGTTATTCCCATGCCAGGAATCCCCATGAAGCTTTGATATTCTTCAATGAAATGCAAGTTTTCCTAGGCATAAACCCAACTTAATTGTCACTAGTGTTCTACCTACATGTGTAAATTTATTGTGTCTAGAATAAGGTAAATTGATCCATGGTTATGCAATAACAATTGGATTTAAATGTAATGTTTTTGTGGGTAGTGATCTTGTAGAAATGCAATGAAATAACTAATAATTTCATTAGAATTAGTAAACCATTATTAGGATTGATATGTAGCAAGCACTTAATCAATGTTGACTTGGTGAGGTTCCTCGAATCATCATTGACATGATTCATGCTAAGAACCAAATGTAAAATTTAACACCATAATCAAAACTCTTTCCAGTACTATATCTGATCTAAATTAATATTGATGGAATCTTACATCTGTGGTTATGCTATAACATTTATATTTGGTTATGGAATTTGGCTTTGGAACAAGGTAAGAAGTTCATGTGAGGATTTTAGCATTGCCCAGTAATTGTTCAAAATATGCCTAAATGGGATGTTGGGTCATGGACTGCAATCATTGCAAGTTATTCCTAGATTGGAAATCCCTATTAAGACTTAACATTCTTCAATTGCAATGGAATCATTAGGTCCCAAAGCCTTGACATTCTTCAACGAAATGCATGTCCTAGGAATAAAACCCAACTCAATCATCATGGTTAGTGTTCTATTGCATATTTATTGACCTTGGAACCAAATAAGTCGATCCTTGGAATGAAATCATTATTGGTTATTCACAAAATCACCATCCCCATGAAGCCTTAACATTATTCAAAAAAATTTAAGTTTTCATGGGCATAAAACCCAACTCAAACATTGTGGTCAATGTTTTTTCTACATGTGCATGTTTATTGGCTCTAGACCAAGGTAAGTAGATATATGGTTATGCAATGCAAATTGGATTTGCATGTAATATTATTGTGGGCAATTGTAATGTAGAAATGTAATTCAACCATTGTCACTTGGGATAGAATTAATAAACACTTGTTAAAAATGAAATGCGGAAAATACTTAGTCAGTAACTTGGCAAGGGTTCCTAGAATTTTCAATGACATGAGCCTTTCTATAAACCAAATACAAGGTTCCAACACAAGAATAAAAAATTTTATACTATATATTATCTAAATTGATAGTCATGGAATCTTGCATCCATGGTTAAGAAATAATAAGTTCATTTATTATGGAATTTGGCTCTAGAAAAAAGTAATAAGTGCATGTGGGGGTTTAGCATTTCCCACTAATTGTTCAAAATAATACCTAAACAAGATTTTTTGGTAATCATTATTGGTTATTCACATTTTTTCCATCGTTGTGAAATCTTATCATTATTTGATTGGAATGCAATCATTAGTTTCCCATGAAGCCTTTATATTCTTCAAAAAAACACAAGTCCTAGGCATAAAATCCAACTCAATCACCATGGTTGGTGTTCTGTCTACATGTGCATATTTATTAGCTCTGGAAAAAGGTAAGCATATCCATGGAATGAAAACATTGTTGGTTATTCCTAGACTCACCATTCCTATGAAATTACAACATTCTTCAATGAAATGTAGGTTATGCTAGGAATAAAACCCAACTCAATCACCATGGCTAGTGTGATGCCCACATTTCTAGAATAATTAGCTCTAGAAAAAGGTAAGTAGTTACATGGTTATCCAATAAAAATAGGATTTGAATTCAATGTTGTTTTCGACAATGGTCTTGTAGAAATATAAATCATTATTGTTGGTTCAGATACATTAGTAAACTATTGTTTGGAAATAATGTAGCAAGCACTTACTCCATGATGACTTGGTGAGGTTCCTCAACTTGTCAATGACATGAGCCTTGATAAGAACCAAATAAAACATTCCAACACCATAATCAAACACAATGCATGCAACATCTTGCGTCCATGGTTATTCCCTTTACATACAACAAAATAAATGTATGACTCTAGAATAGAGGAGAGTCAAGGTGACATCCAACTTCTAATTGTCAAGCAGAATGTCAAGCATTTAGAGAAAAAATCGATAAGCATTAATGCATAATGTTATGAATTCTATCAAAGGATATCCTTTTGACAAGTGAATAATGTTATGAATGTTATCAACGAAGATCCTTTAGAGCCATGGTTATGGAATAAAAATTGGATTTAAATGTAATGTTGTCATGGGAAATGGTCTTGTATAAATAGAATTGACATTTTTGTTTTTAAATACCTACATGTCGTTGCTATTGCGACGTCTTGGAGAACTTACCGTCGTTTGAGATAAGTGACCCTACATCGGTATTACAACGTCTTGGAATGTCGCTCATATAGAAAACACATCGGAGATGATAACTTACCCTCGGTTGAGAGAAGTGACCCTATGTTGGTCTTACAATGTCTGGGAATGTCGCTCCCATAGAAAACATGTCAGAGATGAATAACTTGTTGTCGGTTCAGGGAAGTTACCCTACATCAGTATTACGACATATGGTAACGCCTCTCCCATATCACACACATAGTGGAGACTGACGAAATTGGATGTCGTAATTTCGATGCCTATGAAGTCGCTATAGCGACGGCTATACGGGGTTTGGACAATCAAATCCAATATAACACGTGTCTGCATGAAACGTTGCAATAGAGACGATAGTTATGGCGTCGAAAAGAAAATTCATATGAAATGACATTTGAGGGGTTCTGTTGTTTGTCGTTCTCCCGATAATATAAAGTGGCAATTGAGTCAAACGCGCCATCAGAATTCGACCCAAATGTACTAGTGGAAGTGAGACGAAACTAGAGATAGCATTGGAATTGAGACAAAAACAAAGATATCGTCAGTATTGATACAAAAATAGACAAACCTTTGGAATTGAGACAAATATAAAGGTTTTCATAGCAATTCTGACGAATGTGGGCATAATTGCAAAAAAAATGAAAATTTTAAATATTTATCTTGTATTTTTCGATAGTATGGCCAATTTTGTCCGTACCATCGAAAATAGTTCGTCAAAATTTTTTCAATATGTAGTAGTGGTGAAGGAAGCATATTCTAACCACAATGAAGTAATTCATTTTCAATTTATAGATTTCTAATTGTCTCAATTTTTTTTATTTTTTTTTTGGTATTTTATTTAAAAATTTAAAACAAAAAAAAATATTTTATATATCTAGGGACATGAGACTAACCAGGATAAAGAGGCCATGGCTTCGATATTGGGGATGGAGGCCATTAAAAAACTTGATAGTGTAGACTTTAAAACTCTTGCAAGATACACAGAAAAACGATTTGCTAACACCCATGAAACGTTGCAAGCAAATCAACCTTGTCAAAGGGAATCAATTGATTCCCCAACCACTCTTGGATCGAGCAGAAGATAAAGGAATAAATAATTGAAAATAACCTCTAATAATTTGGAACATAGAGTGGAGACCTCCAATGCCAAATCCACTCTTGGGACCCAAAATTCTTCCACCAAGCCATGTTTTGGATCTTGCATTGGTAACTATGATACAAGGATAGAATATGACATGGTTTCAGGCGAAATCTGAATGTCAGATGATGGGAAGGTTTTTGTGAATAGGTTTAAGGAATAATTCCTTCAACGGTTCAAAGAACATCTTCATTTTGTGCTCTAAAAGATACCAATTCACCTACAGAAATCTATAATTCATGACATGGAGTCTGAATTTGGTGTAGGTTGGTCAATAAAAAAGGTGAAAATAAAAATGTCTTAGAATTGCAAATGATTCAAGTGCAACCAAACAAAGAAGATAAAAAAACTCCCTCCCAATAAAAGGATCAAAAAAAGGCCAATTGATGTCAATATAAAAGTATGGAAATAAATTGTAAAATAATATGAGATGTCGGATGCATGGAGGAAGATTGGTGACGAGAGTACCCAGGTATTTGAATTTGCTCATAATATTATATCAATTTTCTTAAACGATTTTTATATTTTATCTGTGCATAGTTAAATTTACTTAGTGTATGTTTCAGGACAAGGCCTCCAAATCTATGCTTGAAAATTTTCGTGCCATGCATAACAATGGCAAAAAAGTTCTACAAGACTTGATCTGCACCTTTGTAAGTATATTTTTTATCTGAAATGATTTTTTTTTTTCCTAGAAAAAAGTAAATGATTACGTATTTATTAGTTTAACTAGTCCATGTGCCATGTTTTGACAAGAGGACAAATATGGTCGACATCCTACACATTTTGAAAAATAAATGTTACAAAACAAAAAGTGGACTGAGTTTGTAATATGCATGGAGAACAAGGTATCAATAGTACTAAAGGATCCATTGCCTTGTTTTTTCCCTAGTTTTTTTCAATGGATCCCCATTTGGGTATCCTTGCCCTTTATTTCCTTTGAATATTATGAAATTGTAGAATGTTCCTTGCAATTTATGGAGTTTAGAAATACTAAACCTTGTTTTGTGGCTCTTGATAACAAACGTAGTTTTCCTAGCAAGGATTTTCCCCTTCCATTTAATTTATTTATATTTTCCTACTATTTGGATAAGTTGGATTCTCATCCAACATTAATAGGGCCTTCTCTCCTTTGGATCATGAACTGGATGTGAATAGTTAAAAATGGTGGTAACCATGCTTTGATTATACAGTGCATTTTTTTTTCAATGTGGGGGGGAAACGGAGCACAAAAAACTTGAACTTTCATGTTACTCTACCCTATGATGGTTTTTTGCAGGTGCTCTAACCTTGTATGGTGGTTTTTTCTTCCTTCTTGTCTCCTTTTCCAACTTGAATTTAATTTTGTAAATTGGTCTCCTCCTTTACACATGGCCCTTACCAACATTGACTTGTTTCATTAAACTAGTCATTACAGTGCTAGTCTCACCATAGAACTTTATCAGAGGGAACCACAAAAGGTTAACAAGGAGTGTTGACATTGACTACCTAGTTTGATATGTAGGCCATATCCATTTCATTAAATTATTCTAGTGGAGTACTAATAAGAAAAGATCACACTAACAAGCCCTCATTTTCTTCATGCAAGGAATATCCTTTTCTCTTCCTCCTCATAAGGTACAACCCTAGGGTTTGTCATCAAAACCTAAATCCTTACCTCCTTAGAGTAGAAACCCTGACACCCTAGACTTCAAGAATTTCTCAAGAAACCCTAGTTCCTGAAACGAGTGAAAAAATAAAAAATAGAATGAATAAAAGAGAAAAAGAGACTAATGTTGCTCCTCCTACATATCTAACTCAATTGTCCAAAGATGATTTTTGATATTTGAAAAATTCATATATATGTATAGGAGACAAAGTTCAAGTATGTACTTTTTGGCTTTGTACGAAGTTCAAATAGTTTTCCACTGAGTCCTCTTGCCATGCATCTCTATCTCTAGCTAGATTTTGCACTGTATCCCAAACCACTCTAATGTAGATGCATTTAAATAATATATGGATGATAATTTCTTCATCCATCTCACAAAGTGAACACATGCCAATCCCTTTCTTACTTCTCCTTTGCAAATGATCTCAAAGAATTACCTTTTCTCTCAACACCAGCCACATATAAACATGTGTCTTCATAGGAGCTCTAATATTCCAAAGGGGCTTCCAGCACCATGATTTTGTCTTGTTGTGCATTATATTGCATATTTTTGTACCCTATATTTGCAATCTATTATCTTAGAATAGGATTCTTGGACCAAACCAAACTATATGCCTCATCCCTAATCCTTACATGAATATGCGATAAAGTTCCACATAACATTACCATTGTGCTACATTCTCTCTTGCGAATCCCAAGAATTTTTCTAATCTCTACTTTTGATGCCATATGTTTATGACACATGATCCACCACACGATCTAGTGTATAAATGAAAATTCCCTACAAGTTTTATATCAAGTCATATGGCAATGAATAAGAGTTCCAATAGCTTACCCAAGGGTCTACCTAATTCTTACACTCTCTCCATTACCCACTTTCCACACTAGCCAATTCCATACCAAGGGAAAATGAAATTATTGAATCAATAACCTCTCTTGATCCTTCTCAATAACATTGAAATAAATTAGCGACTTGAACATATTAATCTCCTTACTAGTGGTTGTATTATACAAATTTAGAATCTCCCTTAATTTAGAGGCTTCCCTCAAGGATCCATCATAGAACAAAAGGACGTCATCAAAAAACAAAAGATAAGTCAAAAACTAACTCCTACTAACCTTGAGTCCTCTAATAGCCCATGTTCTTTCATTTTTAACAAAATCATTTGAAAGCAATGATTCCCAAAATTGAACCATATCTTCATAAGGTCCATCAACATTGATCACTGAGTAGAGCCTCCCCAACTCTAGTGAGAAGAGTTATGCTTCTATGACTAATAAAAGAAATGAAAAATTCTTAATTCTAAATAACGTATTTCTTCATATAGTGATCATCCCCCCATATCTCCCTATAGAATCTACATAAATCCATGGATGATTCTCAAGACCAAATCCAATCTTGTGATATTGGTAGAACTATAATCGAAAAAGGTGTAGCATTTGAGTATGGATGACCTATTTCTAAAAATGGGTATCATTATCACAAGAATGTGGTGGAATATATATTGATGGAATGGATCTAATCCTTTTAAGAAATATAAACCGAAAAATGGGTATAAATGGCTCAGTGTTTTATCTAGGCTTGATGTTAAGCTTAACAAACTCTATACGATGTGTTCTCAACCCTCTAAGTAGATAATTATGCTACATTTAGTGTGTATTTATTTCATTAATCCTAATATGTTTGTTTTTTCTTGGTTTTTTATTCTAGGTAGCCTTCCTCTTGGCTAGCACTTGAAGTATCTATGAATTATGTAACCCAATTGTCCCCTCTATCACAACAATGAAATTTCCAATCATATTTTTTGGCTCTATGTGTATACCAAGACACCTCGACTTGGATCTCTAACATATATGGTCAATCCCCCTTTGGGGACATTCACTAGAATTCTAATCTCCTTAATGGCCAACTCCATGGTGAACTTATCCAGGGTGAACTTATCCACATCAAATCAATGTGATGGGATTCAAATGGAATCCAAACTAATATGTATTTTCTATCCATTGGAATTTTTCCAATCGCAACATTTTAATCATGACTTGGACAACATGCTCCACACCTTCACTTTCCTTAACTTTCCTTCACTTGTCATGCCTTTCCTTGCCTTAGATTCACTTTCCTTGCCATGACTTGTCATCCATTGCCTTCACTTGTCATTTCATGCCATGCCTTCACTTGCCTTGCCATGCATTAACTTTCATGCAATGCCATTCCTTTTCATGCCATGCCTTGTCATGCCATGACTTTTCATGCCATGCCATGCCTTGCCTTGTCATGCAATTTCATGCCATGCCTTACCTTGTCATGTCATTCCATGTCCTTTCCTTTTCATTCCATTCCTTCACTTTTCATGCCTTTACATACCTTCACTTTCCTTACCATGTCTTGCCTTGACTTTCCTTGCCATGCCTTGCCTTGCCTTGCCTTCACATTCCCTGCCATGACTTTCCTTGCCACGTCATGCCTTCACTTTCCTTTCCTTGTCTTTCCTTGCCTTTCCTTGTCATGCCTTTCCATGCATTTCATTTTCATTCCTTGTCATGCCTTTCCTTTCCATGCATTGCCATTTGTTTCCTTCACTTGCCATTCATTGCCTTCACTTTTCATTCCTTTCCATTCCTTTCCTTGACTTTCCATTCCTTTCCATTCCTTTCCTTCACTTACCATGCCTTGCCTTACCTTCACTTTCCTTGCCTTGCCTTGTCTTTCCTTAACTTGCCTTGGCTTACCTTTACTTTTCATGCCTTTCCTTTACTTTCCTTCACTTTCCTTGCCATGCCATGCCATGCCTTCACTTGCCTTGCCATCCCTTCCCTTTCCATGCCATTTCATGCCATGCCTTGTCATGCCATGCCATTCCTTCACTTTCCATGTCTTTCCTTTCCTTTCCTTTACTTTCCTTGACATGCCTTTCCTTGCCTTTCCTTCACTTGTCTTGACATGCCTTTCCTTGCCTTATGGAGCCTTGCCTTGCCATGCCTTTTCATGTCATGCCTTCATTTGTCATGACGTGCCATGCTTTTCCATGCCTTGTCATGCCATGCCTTCACTTGTCATGACTTGACTTTCCTTTCATTTCCATTCCTTCACTTTCCATGCCATGTCTAGTCTAACAAGTTATTAAATTGTCAAACATATGTAATAAGAACTGAGCAAAATCCTAGTGCTAGAGATACTCCAACAAACGGGTTTTTGGTCGACCAAATGATAGCGTAGGGGCCCCACTAGATAAAAAATGGTGCTCTGGATCTAATGCAATTGATGGTTCATCCATATGAGTCTTGGTTTGAGTTTTATCATGATTTGTAACTCGCCTCCTCAAGTCATTCAAGGACTTGTGGTCAAATTGGTCCAGGGGCATAAAATTCAAATCGAGCAGCATAACAAAGATCTGTAAGCTCCCGCAAGTATATTTGACCATGACCCATGTGAATACACTTCCCACAAACACCCAACACAGTGTTCTTGAAAATCAACCTCCTCTTCAGAAATTGCACTATGCCTCATTGACCAAAACCCTAGTGTTGTAGATACTCCAAAAAATGTTTTTTCAATCGACGAAATGATAGTGGAGGGGCCCCAATAGTTGAAACCAGGTTCTCTATATCATATGCAACTAACAATTTGTCCATATGAGTTCTGGTTTGAGTTTTATCGCGAGTTTCAACTAGCCTCCCCAAGCCATTCGGGGACATGTGGACAATTTGGTACGGGGGCATAAAATCTAGACTGAGCAGCATAACGGATATTCGTAAGCTCCTGCAAGTTTGTTTGGCCAAGGCCCACATGACTACAGTACCCAAAAACACCCAACATAGTGTTCTTAAAAATTGACCTCCTCTTCAGAAATTGCACCATGCCTCATTGACCAAAACCCTAGTGTCGTAGATACTCCAACAAATAGTTTTTTGATTGAAGGAATGATAGAGAAGGGGGCCCACTAGCAGAAACTTGATGCTCTCAATCCAATGAAACTGACGGTTCATCGATCTGAGTCTCGTTTTGAGTTTTATCGCTAGTTGTAACTCGCCTCCTCAAGTCATTTAGGGACATGTTGCCAATTTGGTCTAGGGGCATAAAATCCAAACCGAGCAGCATAACGGAGTTTCATAAGTTCCCACAAGTCTGTTTGGCCAAGGCCCATGCAAGAATAAAACCATAGAAGAAAGTGATGTGTTTTTCCCTTAAGGGATTTTCCAAATCCGCTACAAACTAAAGAACAAATGGGAGGCCAAAATTCACTAGTTGGGAAGCTACAATAGTGGAATAGACAAACCAATGACACATTTTTTCCTTTGGGGATTTGTTGGACCTCACCATAAGTAAAAAAGTGAACTAGAGGAAAAAACACACTCGTGAGGGAGCTATATCAGCAGAACAAGTGAGATAGTGATGTGTTTTACCTTGGGGAAGTCTTATGAAGCCTCAGACAAGCCAAAAAATCCTCGAGAGGTGAAAATACAATAGTATAAAAGTAGCAAGAGTGAAACAATAAGGAAAAGAGTGAATCTTGCTTGGATGGATGTTTTCTGACTTTTCGATGAAACATTTTCCTCCTTGGACAAGCTTGGGTACCAAGATCTTTCCCATAGATTTTAGCTAGCTATTGATTAGGCTTAAATAGACTTTTATGTGATTAACATAAGCCTTTATTGTTGTACATCATGATTACATGTTTATTTTTAATTTCTAACCTGATTTTATTGAGTGTTATGGGAAAGGGATCTCTTTGAAGGAAACATTGAACACCAATCATACCTAAAACTTTGAAACACACTAAATTCAAAAAAATTAGCTGCGGAAAAAAAATCAAATACACCACTCCAATCACTAGATCACTTAGGGAATCACACTCTACAACCTCTCACAATTTTTGATCTCTTTAATCACCAAAGTAAGGGAATCACACCCACTAAAATGATCTAATAACTCCCTCTCATGGAAAATTGATCTCTCCATACACAATCTCCTAGAAGACTTCAATGAATGTGCTCTAATACCGTGTTGATTTTCATACCATGGTAAGTAGATTATACACTAACAATAGAACATGAATCTATCCCAAAATCTAACAACAGAACATGCATGCATAAATAGAAGCAAAATTGAATATAACTCAACTCCTAAGGATGGCACATGTATGCCTACAACATCCATTCCTTCACTTTCCATGCATTTCCTTTCCAAGGATATGAGACAAAAAATGTTCAAGAGGTGAAAATACAATAGTAGAAAATTATCAAAAGTGAAGCAATAAGGGAACGAGTGCATCTTGCTTGGACAATTGTTTTCTGACTTGTCGGTGCAAAAACACATGACTTGCTTCTCTTATTTTATTTTCTTGTCATTCCTTTCCTTCACTTTCCATGGCTTACCATTATTTTCCTTAACTTTCCATGCCTTGCCTTGCCTTCACTTGCCTTGCCTTGCCTTGCCTTCACTTAATTTTCCATGCCTTGCCATGTCATGCCTTCAATTTCCTTGCCATGCCTTGTCTTTCCATGCCATGCCTTTTCATTCCATGCCTTCTCATGCCATGCCATGCCATCACTTTTCATGCTTTGCCTTGCCTTTCCTTCACTTGCCTTGTCATGCCTTGCCATGCCTTGTCATTCTATGCCTTCACTTGTCATGTAATGCCATGATTTTCCATGCCTTGTCATTCCACGCCTTCACTTTACATGCCTTCACTTTCCTTTCCTTTCCATGCCTTCACTTTCCATGTCATGTCTAGCCTAACAAGTTGTTAAATTGTCAAACATATGTAATAAGCACTGAGCAAAACACTAGTGCAAGAGATACTCCAAAAAATGGTTTTTCGATCGATGGAATGATAGTGTATGGGCCCCACTAGCTAAAACATGGTGCTTTGGATCCAATGAAACTGGAAGTTCATCCATCCAAGTCTCAATTTGAGTTTTATCATGAGTTGCAACTCACATCCTCAAGCCATTCAGGGACATGTGGCCAATTTGGTCCAGAGGCATAAAATCCAAACCAAGCAACATGACGGAGTTTTGTAAGCTCCCGAAAGTATGTTTAGCCAAGGCCCACATGACTAAACTACCCACAAATTCCCGAAACAATGTTCTTAAAAATCGACCTCCTCTTCAAAAATTGCATTATGCCTCATTGACCAAAACCCTAGTGTCGGAGATACTCCAACAAATGGTTTTTTGATTGACCGAATGATAGAGAAACAGCCCCACTAGATGAAACATGGTGATCTAGATCCAATGCAACTAATGGTTCGCCCATTCGAGTCCCGGTTTGAGTTTTATCATGAGTTTAAACTTGCCTCCTCAAGCCATTCAGGGACATGTGGCCAATTTGGTCTGGGGGCATAAAATCCAAATTGAGAAGCATAACAGAGTTTCGTAAGCTCCTGGAAATCAGTTTAGACAAGGCCCACGTGACTACACTACCCACAAAATCCTGACACAATGTTCTTGAAAATCGACCTCCTCTTCAAAAATTGTACTATGCCTCATTAACCAAAACCCTAGTGCCATAGATACTCTAACAAACGTTTTTTCGGTCGATGGAATGATAGAATAGGGGCCCCACTAGCTACAACCTGGTGCTCTGGATCCATTGCAATTGACAGTTTTTCCATCTGAGTCCCTATTTGATTTTTATCGCGAGTTACAACTCGCCTCCTCAAGTCATTCAGGGACATGTGGACAATTTGGTTTGGGGGCATAAAATCCAAACTGAGCAGCATAATAGAGATCCGTAAGCTCCCACGAGTCTATTTGGCCTATTCTCACATGACTACACTACCCACAAACACTCGACATAGTGTTCTTGAAAATCAACCTCCTCTTCAGAAATTGCACTGTGCCTCATTGACCAAAACTGTAGTGCCAAAGATACTCCAACAAATGGTTTTTTGGTCGACAGAATGATAGCGAAGGGGGCCCACTAGCTGAAACTCGATGCTCTGAATCCAATGCAACTGATGATCCATCCATCTGAGTCCTTTTTGGAGTTTTATCGCAAGTTGCAACTTGTCTCCTCAAGCCATTCAGGGACATGTTGCCAATTTGGTCTGGGGGCATAAAATCCAAACTGAGCAGCATAACGGAGATTTGTAAGCTCCCGCAAGTCTATTTGGCCAAGTCTCGTGTTACTACACTACATAAAAATGCCTGACACATTGTTCTTTAAAATCGACCTCCTCTTCAAAAATTGCACTATTCCTCATTGACCAAAACCCTAGTTCTGGAGATACTCCAAAAAATAGTTTTTTTTGTCGACAGAATGATAGTGGAGGGAGCCCACTAGCTGAAACCCGGTGCTTTATATCTAATTCAACTGACAGCTCATCAATTTGATTCCCAGTTTGAGTTTTATCACGAGTTGCAACTCGCCTCCTCAAGCCATTCAGGGACATGTGGCCAATTTGGTTCGGGGGCATAAAGTCCAAACTGAGTAGCATAACATATTTTTGTAAGCTACCGCAAGTCTATTTGGCCAAGGCCCACACGAGAAGAAAACAAGAGAATCAAGTGATGTGTTTTTACCTTAAGGGATTTTCCAAATCCACTACAAACTAAAAAACAAATGGGAGGCAAAAATTCACTAATTGGGAAGCTACAATAGTGGAACAGAGAAACCAATGACATATTGAAGCTTCTTCGTGCACTAGTTCATGCAATATTGAATCTTCTTCACTCCTTGTAAACAAAGTTTATTGGTGTTCCTATTGCTTTCTCTTACCCTTCTTCTTAATACATTGAAAATCATAGTGGCCTTGTTTGTGACACTTGAATCACTTTACGTGGATCAAGTGTTTCATTCCATTGTTCAAGGAAAATAAATATTCCTTATGGCCCCTCATCGGTCCTCCTTTGTTACCACCTTTCATGATTTTCTCGATGAAGGCTAGGTTTTAACTCTCCTCCACACCAATCAAAATAGTCTTTGGTCTAGTCTCCTTGTAGATGAAATCATCTCGAAGCTTCTCAAAAGTGGGAATATTTTCATGAGCATAAATTCCCCAAAAAGATGGGTTTGAAGAAGAGAAGAACCCATTTTAAAGCAATGGGCACCAACTCTTCATTCTATACCTTCACCCTAATGAAAACATACATATCTTTAGTTATCTTCTTTCCAGGTGAGAGATCAAGTGGTCCTTTACTAAATAAAAAAGTAATTTGCATCACCTTGGCCTACTTTTAATTATGCTTGACAAACAAAGCAATATCAGTAAGAGATACAACCTTCATCTTCACAAAACTCCAAATATCAACCTCCTCCAATAGAATTTGCAATATGCATTTCTATAGTGTGAAGTTTGAGGCACCCTCTAAACGGTCACACTCTTTGAAATCAACATTGATCATACCTACAAATTTGAAACACACTAAATTCAAACAGATTACCTGGGAAAAAGAAATCAAATACACCACTCCAATCACTAGAGCACTTAGGGCATCACACACTACAACCTCTCACAATTTTGGATCTCTTCAATCACTGAAGTAAGGGAATCACACCCACTAAAATTATCCAATAACTCCATCTCATGGGAAACTTATCTCTCCATACACAATTTCATAGAAACATTTAGTGAATTTGCTCTAATACCATGTTGATTTAGTGAAGACTTTAGTGAATGTGATCTAATACACAAGAAAATCCAAGTCTATAATGGAAAAGAAAGTTAATCTTGTTGTCCATACTTTGCAGAAATCAAATAATGTTAGCTATCAGCAATATAATGATAATAGAGGCTGCAATTAAAGTTGCTACAAGCTCAATTAAACATGCAACAAGTAAACCAACAATGACTAGTCGAGCTTGCACAAGATAGTATGAAACTTGAGCAGTCAAAAAAGGTTGTTATGAAACACTTAAGTAGTGATAATTTTCATCCTTATGGATGTAACAAACAATGTAATACAACAAAAAAATTACCCAATGAAACTTGCCCAAAAATTGACCAAAAGGTGCACTATAGCAGGTAGAATATGAGGGCAAAGTTTTAGTTTAATTCTAGGGTCAGTTTGTGAGTTGTTAGGGTTATAATAGTTAGGGTTTTTGCAGCCTTATGGCTGTAGGGTTAGTTTGTTACAGAAGCAATAAGTATTTAGAGAGAAGAGACGCCTCAAGGAGGCAAGAAATATTGAAGTATGAAGAATTCAATCCAAGTGAGAGAGACTCAAAAGGTTGACTTGTCACATTTCTTGAGGCAATGTTTTATTTCTCCAATTCAATTTGGTATGATTAGTGCCTTAGGTTTATTGGGTGAATGGGGTCAAAATTAAAGAGAATGCTAGAGCTACTACCTCCTCTGGGATGTAAACCCTTTTACTCCCCAAGGAAAGTATCCCTAGCTAGGGTTTGGCTAAGAGGGTGTATTCCCTTATACTTCTCATAGCAAGCCCTTGTTAAACAAAAACTTCTATGACAAATTAATGGTGGAGCTAAAGTAGGGGTGTATGCCCTTATACTCCCTACTTATCTTAGAAAGAATAGCCTTAAACTTGAAAGATATCAATAAGTAAGAAAACCATTACCAAATCCAAGTAGCAACGAGAGGGTGTGTGCTTTCTTTGTGTGATCAGGTGGCATTTATTCCTGTCTCAACAAACTCTATTTCTCTTGGAAGTCTATTACATGAATATACAAATTATTTCTATTCTCAAAGTAACCCAAAATTCAAATTTGGTAATTTTTTAATCATTAATATGGAAAAATGGGGCGAATTATTTCATCATATGAACACCATGCTCTATACAAGTGTAGAAAAAACAATAACATGAACTGAGGTAGGAAGTTAGCACTCTGATGAAGTAAATTGATCCATCCATATAATTTACATAGCATGTAGAGTGCTAATAATTTAAACCATCCATCAACACCAAGGATTATGTCACTATCATCCATCCAAACATCAAGTATAATCATGAGTGGAAAGAAAATAAGAATTAGAATAGGTCACTCATATCAACATGAAGCATCCATGCATCACCAAGATCAACGATTTCAAGAAAACAAAAAATAAACAAAAGAATCACCCATGAGAACCCTCTATATGTGTGGCATCACACTTGGCAACTCTCATGTGTAACTTGGGGGTAACAACACCTATTCACAAAGGTGATTATATAAACAATGTGAGAAATTATACAACCATCATTGTTAGAAGCCTCTTTCCAACCTTTTTAACACCATTCTATAGATTCAAATCAGTAAATGCACATAAGAAAACAATGTCAAGGTTCCTTCTTAGGTTGGTTTTTATCCCAATCATTCAATCATTGACCACCTAGTAATGCATGATGAAAGAAAATAGTATTCATCTTTTCTATGTTAATTTTTCTAAATCCTTTGATATAATTCCTCGATTAAAGCTTTAGGAAATAATGGAAAAAGTAAAAATTCCAATAGAGAACTTACTTTCTACTTATATGAAAAGGTTATTGTAGAATTGAGAGTGTTGATAAATATTTAAAATGGGAGAAGGAAATTCAAAATCAACATTAATATAAGGTAAAACAACAATGTCTGCTCACTCCAACATTATTCTACATATTCATCTAAATCGATTTAGAAGATTGGATCAAGAAGAATCAGGGTTATTCTTTGTTGTTGTTGACTTATGTAGATGATGTTGTGTTATCCCAAATCACAAAGATAGTCTCCAAATAAATATAGATGTCCTAAATAAATTTTGGAGTTACTATTATAAGAAAATTAATGTAAAAAAATCAAATGTAATGATAATAAGTACTTGTAATAAGGATATAATCATGGTAACAAATTAAAGGAAATTCCTTTTATAAGTACCCTTGCCTTGAATTTAATTATAGTTATAATTGGAACTCTTGTGGAGACACTTATAATAGGGGACATGTGTTGATATTATGGTAGTTGCAGGAGGTATTAACCTCTACATGTAGCCTTTGACGAGACTAGAATATTTCGAGAAGCAAGAGAAACCCTAAACATATGTGTAGAAACCCTAGAAGAGATGTTGTCTCAATAAAAGAATTAATATTTAAGGGTTAAGCTCTAAAAGAAGAAGTCGGCATGGACAGGTGACAAAGAGAACTATAAATAAGAGGGCTCTTGATCTCATTTGTTCATTCACACTCTCACAATTCACACAGACTAGTGGTGCGCAATTTTTAGAGAGAGAATGCAGTTGCAGCTACTGCAACTAGGATTTTGGCTTTTGGTTATGGTTTCGACTTTCTACCTTGGTTATGGTTTGGATTATTTTCTTGGTACACTAGACTTAGAAAGAGATATGTTATCTTGGTTGGCTATTAGTTTTAAGGTTTTCTTCCGAAATTATTCTATCTGTCAAAGTTAAAGGTGCTCAGGGGTGGCTTTGTGCCTATGGTTGGGTGACAATATTGTTATATTGTCTATGGAAAAATGAGCACATATCTTTTATTCTAAAAGGTTATGGGCCCACACTATCTTCATACAATCTAACCACTGAAAGATAGATTGGGAAGTTATTTGTTAAGCTCGTTGTGGCACCAGTTATAGTTATAGCTAGGTTTTTCGATTATGCAGTTACAACAAACCCTAACCCTTGTGTTTGGGAACTTATGATGAAACTTTTGACCTAATTCCTTGGAATCCTTGTGCGTCCTAGCCTAGCGCACCTCTTAGTACCCTCGGCTAACAAAAACTTCATGTTTGAATTTTTTTGGTAAAAGTCAAAGGTTGAATGGTCAAAGTCAAAGGTTGACTGGTCAAAGTCAAAGTCAAAGTTTGACTGGTCAAATTCAAAGGTTCACTGACCAAAATTTGACTTTTGGTCGAATTGATTTTGTGGTCAAATTTAAAATTTTAGAGTTTCTAGCTTGTTCAAATCATTGAATCTTTTGATCAAGTTTCTAATCTCTTCTTGTCAAGATGGTATCTAGTTTCATATTGGAAGACAAGTTGGACGATGCTACAAGGTTTCAAAGGTATGCACTTGTATATGCTATCTAAGTTATATCAACTAGAAAAACATGAGTGTGCTTGTAGGGAAAGTACTAGAGACCTTGTCCAAGATGTAATCTTGGATTCAGTGCATTCAAAAGAACAAGTGCATCCTCCATAGCAAGTGAGGCTTCAAGTTCCAGGTTTGATTAAATTGTTAAAATTTATGTATATCAAGGGTGATAGTTGCTACATTACCAATTTTGAAAGCAATCTTTGAAAGATTGTTTTATTGCTAGGTGCAATGAATACTTGATTGCATATGAATACTATTGATATAGATGCTTATTGTACATGTTTGCAAGATGAACTAACATCTCCTCCAAAGATATATTTCTTATTTTCTCTTGTTGTTCTTGTTCAGGGAAGGTACCCTTGTGAAATATGTTTGATGAAAAAACTTTGCAGAAGTTGTCATAGAATAATTTTACAAGGATGACACAACTGCCAAATGGGAAGCAATCAGAACAGATAGAAACAAAACTTAAAGAGACTCAGAGGAAGTCAGTAA
>JASDQU010587652.1:882-14836 GCA_032191745.1 Picea mariana | reverse complement strand
CGAAAGTATTTTTAGCCAAGGACCACACGACTACACTACCCACAAATTCCCAAAACAATGTTCTTGAAAATCGACCTCCTCTTCAAAAATTGCATTATGCCTCATTGACCAAAACCCTAGTGTCGGAGATACTCCAACAAATGGTTTTTCGATTGACTGAATGATAAAGAAACAACCCCACTAGATGAAACATGGTGTTCTAGATCCAATGCAACTGATGGTTCGTCCATTTGAGTCTCAGTTTGAGTGTTATCGCGAGTTTAAACTTGTCTCCTCAATCCATTCAGGGACATGTGGCCAATTTGGTCTGGGGGCATAAAATCCAAACCGAGAAGCATAATAGAGTTTCGTAAGCTCCTGGAATTCGGTTTAGACAAGGCCCATGTGACTACACTACCCACAAATTCCTGACACAATGTTCTTGAAAATCGACCTCCTCTTCAAAAATTGTACTATGCCTCATTAACCAAAACCCTAGTGTCATAAATACTCCAACAAACGGTTTTTCAGTCGATGGAATGATAGAAGAGGGGCCCCACTAGTTGAAACCTAGTGCTCTGGATCCATTGCAATTGACGTTTTTTCCATCTGAGTCCCTATTTGATTTTTATCGCGAGTTACAACTCGCCTCCTCAAGCCATTCAGGGACATGTGGACAATTTGGTTTGAGGGCATAAAATCCAAACCGAGTAGCATAACAGAGATCCGTAAGCTCCCACAAGTCTATTTGGCCTATTCTCACATGACTACACTACCCACAAACATTCGACATATTGTTCTTGAAAATCAACCTCCTCTTCAGAAATTGCACTATGCCTCATTGACCAAAACTCTAGTGCCGAAGATACTCCAACAAATGGTTTTTCGGTCGACAGAATGATAGCGGAGGGGCCCCACTAGCTGAAACTCAGTGCTTTGAATCCAATGCAACTGATGATCCATCCATCTAAGTCTTTTTTGGAGTTTTATCCAAGTTGCAACTCGTCTCCTCAAGCCATTTAGGGACATGTTGCCAATTTGTTCTAGGAGCATAAAATCCAAACCGAACGGCATAACAGAGATTTGTAAGCTCCCGCAAGTCTATTTGGCCAAGTCTCGTGTTACTACACTACATAAAAACACCCAACACATTTTTCTTGAAAATCGACCTCCTCTTCAGAAATTGCACTATTCCTCATTGACCAAAACCCTAGTTCTGGAGATATTCCAAAAAATAGTTTTTTTTGTTGACAGAATGATAGTGGAGGGGCCCCACTAGCTAAAACCCGGTGCTCTAGATCTAATGCAACTGACAGTTCATCAATCCGATTCTCGGTTTGAGTTTTATCACGATTTGCAACTCGCCTCCTCAAGCCATTCAGGGACATGTGGCCAATTTGGTTCAGGGGCATAAAGTCCAAAGTGAGTAGCATAATAGAGTTTCGTAAGCTGCCGCAAGTCTATTTGGCCAAGGCCCACACGAGCAGAAAACAAGAGAATCAAGTGATGTGTTTTTACCTTAAGGGATTTTCCAAATCCACTACAAATTAAAGAACAAATGGGAGGCAAAAATTCACTAATTGGGAAGCTACAATAGTGGAACAGAGAAACCAATGACATATTGAAGCTTCTTCGTGCACTAGTTCATACAATATTGAATCTTCTTCACTCCTTGTAAACAACGTTTATTGGTGTTCCTATTGCTTGCTCTTACCCTTCTTCTTAATACATTGAAAATCATAGTGGTCTTGTTTGTGACACTTGAATCACTTTACATGACTCAAGTGTTTCATTCCATTGTTCAAGGAAAATAAATATTCCTTATGGCCCCTCATCGGTCCTCCTTTGTTACCACCTTTCATGATTTTATCAATGAAGGCTAGGTTTTGACTCTCCTCCACACCAATCAAAATAGTATCTGGTCTAGTCTCCTTGTAGATGAAATCATCTCGAAGCTTCTCAAAAGTGGGAATATTTTCATGAGCATAAATTCCCCAAATAGATGGGTTTGAAAAAGAGAAGAACCCATTTAAAGCAATAGGCACCAACTCTTCATTCTATACCTTCACCCTGATGACAACATACATATCTTTATCTTTCCAGGTGAGAGATCAAGTGGTCCTTTACTAAATTAAAAAGTAATTTGCATCACCTTGGCCTACTTTTAATTATGCTTGACAAACAAAGAAATATCAGTAAGAGATATAACCTTCATCTTCACAAAACTCCAAATATCAACCTCCTCCAATAGCATTTTCAATATGCATTTCTATAGTGTGAAGTTCGAGGCACCCTCTAAACGGTCACACTCTTTGAAATCAACATTGATCATACCTACAAATTTGAAACACACTAAATTCAAACAGATTAGCTGGGAAAAAGAAATCAAATATACCACTCCAATCACTAGATCACTTAGGGCATCACACACTACAACCTCTCACAATTTTGGATCTCTTCAATCATTGAAGTAAGGGAATCACACCCACTAAAATTATCTAATAACTCCATCTCATGGGAAACTTATCTCTCCATACACAATTTCATAGAAGAATTTAGTGAATTTTCTCTAATAACATGTTGATTTAGTGAAGACTTTAGTGAATGTGATCTAATACACAAGAAAATCCAAGTGTATAATGGAAAAGAAAGTTAATCTTGTTGTCCATACTTTGCATAAATTAAACAATGTTAGCTATCAGTAATATAATGATAATAGAGGCTATAATTAAAGTTGCTACAAGCTCAATTAAACATGCAACAAGTAAACCAACAATGACTAGTCGAGCTTGCACAAGATAGTATGAAACTTTAGCAGTCAAAAAAGGTTGTTATGAAACACTTAAGTAGTGATAATTTTCATCCTTATGGATGTAACAAACAATGTATTACAACAAAAAAATTACCCAATGAAACTTGCCCAAAAATTTACCAAAAGGTGCACTATAGCAGGTAGAATATGAGGGCAAAGTTTTAGTTTAATGCTAGGGTCAGTTTGTGAGTTGTTAGGGTTATAATAGTTAGGGTTTTTTCAGCCTTATGGCTGTAGGGTTAGTTTGTTACAGAAGCAATAAGTATTTAGAGAGAGGAGACGCCTCAAGGAGGCAAGAAATATTGAAGTATGAAGAATGCAATCCAAGTGAGAGAGACTCAAAAGGTTGACTTGTCACGTTTCTTGAGGTAATGTTTTATTTCTCCAATTCAATTTGGTATGATTAGTGCCTTAGGTTTATTGGGTGAATGGGGTCAAAATTAAAGAGAATGCTAGAGGTACTACCTCCTCGGGGATGAAAACCCTTTTACTCCCCAAGGAAAGTATCCCTAGCTAGGGTTTGGCTAAGAGGGTGTATTCCTTTATACTTCTCATAGCAAGCCATTGTTAAACAAAAACTTCTATGACAAATTAATGGTGGAGCTAAAGTAGGGGTGTATGCCCTTATACTCCCTACTTATCTTAGAAAGAATAACCTTAAACTTGAAATATATCAATAAGTAAGAAAACCATTACCAAATCCAAGTAGCAACGAGAGGGTGTGTGCTTTCTTTGTGTGATTAGGTGGCCTTTATTCATGTCTCAACAAATTTTATTTCTCTTGGAAGTCTATTACATGAATATACAAACTATTTCTATTCTCAAAGTAACCCAGAATTCAAATTTGGTAATTTTTTAATCATTAATATGGAAAAATGGGGCAAATTATTTCATCATATGAACACCATGCTCTATACGAGTGTAGAAAAAACAATAACATGAACTAAGGTAGGAAGCTAGCACTCTGATGAAGTAAATTGATCCATCCATATAATTTACATAGCATGTAGAGTACTAATAATTTAAACCATCCATCAACACCAAGGAGTATGTCACTATCATCCATCCAAACATCAAGTATAACCATGAGTGGAAAGAAAATATGAATCAGTATAGGTCACTCATATCAACATGAAGCATCCATGCATCACCAAGATCAACCATCTCAAGAAAACAAAAAATAAACAAAAGAATCACCCATGAGAACCCTCTATATGTGTGACATCACACTTGGTAACTCTCATGTGTAACTTGGGGGTAAGAACACCTATTCACAAAGGTGATTATATAAAAAATGTGAGAAATTATAGAACCATCATTGTTAGAAGCCTCTTTCCAAGCTATTTAACACCATTCTATAGATTCAAATAAGTAAATGCACATAAGAAAACAATGTCAAGGTTCCTTCTTAGGTTGGTTTTTAGCCCAAGCATTCAATCATTGACCACCTAGTAATGCATGATGGAAAGAAAATAGTATTCATCTTTTCTATGTTAATTTTTTTAAATCCTTTGATATAATTCCTCGATTGAAGCTTTAGGAAATAATGGAAAAAGTAAAAATTCCAATAGAGAATTTACTTTCCACTTATATGAAAAGGTTATTGTAGAATTGAGAGTGTTGATAAATATTTAAAATGGGAGAAGGAAATTCAAAATCAACATTAATATAAGGTGAAACAACAATGTCTCCTCACTCCAACATTATTCTACATATTCATCTAGATCGATTTAGAAGATTGGATCAAGAAGAATCAAGGTTATTCTTTGTTGTTGTTGACTTATGTAGATGATGTTGTGTTATCCCAAATCACAAAGATAGTCTCCAAATAAATATAGATGTCCTAAATAAATTTTGGAGTTACTATTATAAGAAAATTAATGTAAAAAAATCAAATGTAATGATAATAAGTACTTGTAATAAGGATACAACCATGGTAACAAATTAAAGGAAATTCCTTTTACAAGTACCCTTACCTTGAATTTAATTGTAGTTATAATTGGAACTCTTGTGGAGACACTTATAATAGGGGACATGTGTTGATATTATGGTAGTTGTAGGAGGTATTAACCTCTACATGTAACCTTTGACAAGACTAGAATATTTCGAGAAGCAAGAGAAACCCTAAACATATGTGTAGAAACCCTAGAAGACATGTCGGCTCAATAAAAGAATTAATATTTAAGTGTTAATCTCTAAAAGAAGAAGTCGGCATGGATAGGTGACAAAGAGCACTATAAATAAGAGGGCTCTTGATCTCATTTGTTCATTCACACTCTCACAACTCACACAGACTAGTGGTGCGCAATTTTTAGAGAGAGAATGCAGTTGCAGCTACTGCAACTGGGATTTTGGCTTTTGGTTATGGTTTTGACTTTCTACCTTGGCTATGGTTTGGATTCTTTGCTTGGTACACTAGCCTTGGATAGAGATACGTTATCTTGGTTGGCTATTAGTTTTAAGGTTTTCTTCCAAAATTGTTCTATCTGTCAAGGTTAAAGGTGCTCAGGGGTGGCTTTGTGCCTATGGTTGGGTGACAATATTGTTATATTGTCTATGGAAAAATGAGCACATCTCTTTTACTCTAAAAGGTTATGGGCCCACACTATCTTCAGACAATCTAACCACTGGAAGATAGATTGGGAAGTTATTTGTTAATCTCATTGTGGCACCAGTTATAGTTGTAGCTAGGTTTTTCGATTATGCAGTTGCAACAAACCCTAACCCTTGCGTTTGGGCACTTATGATGAAACTTTTGACCTAATTCCTTGGAATCCTAGAGCGCCCTAGCCTAGCGCACCTCTCAGTACCCTCGGCTAGCAAAAACGTCACGTTTGAATTTTTTTGGTAAAAGTCAAAGGTTGACTGGTCAAAGTCAAAGTCAAAGTTTGACTGATCAAATTCAAAGGTTCACTGGCCAAAATTTGACTTTTGGTCGAATTGATTTTGTGGTCAAATTTAAAATTTTAGAGTTTCTAGCTTGTTCAAATCATTGAATCTTTTGATCGAGTTTCTAATCTATTCTTGTCAAGATGGTATCTAGTTTTAGATTGGAAGACAAGTTGGACGATGCTACAAGGTTTCAAAGATATGCACTTGTATATGCTATCTAAGTTATATCAACTAGAAAAACATGAGTGTGCTTGTAGGGAAAGTACTAGAGACCTTGTCCAAGATGTAATCTTGGATTCAATGCATTCAGAAGAACAAGTGCATCCTCCATAGCAAGTGAGGCTTCAAGTTCCAGGTTTAATTAAAGTGTTAAAATTTATGTATATCAAGGGTGATAGTTGCTACATTACAAATTTTGAAAGCAGTCTTTGAAAGATTTTGTTATTGCTAGGTGCAATGAATACTTGACTACATATGAATGCTATTGATATAGATTCTTATTGTATGTGTTTGCAAGATGAACTAACATCTCCTCCAAAGATATATTTCTTGTTTTCTCTTGTTGTTCTTGTTCAGGGCAGGTACCCTTGTGAAATATGTTTGATGAAAAAACTTTGCAGAAGTTGTCATAGAAGAATTTTACAAGGATGACACAACTGCCAAATGGGAAGCAATCAGAACAGATAGAAACAAACTTAAAGAGACTCAGAGGAGTTAGAATCAGAGGAAGTCAGTAATCAAAAGGAAACCAGAACATGATTGTGACACTTTGCAAAAATCAAAGAGAGATGTAGGAGATGGAAGCATGGAATCTCTCAAATGGAGGGAGATGGTCACATAATTCCAAAATAAGATCATGCATATTTCTCATTCAGGCATGAAGCTGGGATTAGGAGGGAGCTAATCCCCAATGATATGATCCATTGAAGAAGAATCTATAAATACTATGAAGTATCTATCCATGTTCTTCATTGGAAGTAGCAGTTATTCAAAAAGAAGCTTTGAGTATCCTTGGCTGTCCATCTACATTTATGTTCCTATGACGAAAAGAAGAAGTTGGAACCTTCAGAAAGGAAGGACATAGAATCTATAGAAGAATCCATGAACTCCAACATTGAATAGAAACATGAGGAATAACATGAATATTCCAAGAAAGAAAGAAAAGTCAGAATAACTAATTGAACCAATTATTATACCAAGAATCATAAAATTACCAGCATGATTTGGATTGACAAGAAGCAGATAAGTAGAAGGAATGGAAGGAAGCTGTGATGAAGAAAAATGTATGTGAGAAATTTTGAAAAAGACTTAAATGGGAGCATTGATAGATACAAGGTGAGACTCAGGGCTAGAGGGTTCTCCCAGAACGAGGGAGAAGACTATGATGATAGCTTGTTCCAGTAACCAGACATACCTCTACCTGAGCCATTATATCTCCTACAATATCCATGGGCTGGAGTTTACATCAGATGATTGTAAAGATTGTTCTTCTCAATAGAGTAATTGAAGAAGAAGCATTTGTAGAGCCAAGGTTTTGAGGTATACCAGAAAGAGACCCATGTATGAAGATGGAAGAAGACCTTGTATGGATTCAAGCAAACTTGGTGCAAAGTCTCTCATGTACATCAAAAGCATGGTGAAAACGTTCTATGACATAGGAAGTATATTGTAATGGTTCTTCAGAAGTCCAGGATGATGTATTGCAAATCCATGGAAAACTCCCATGATGACAGATCTGAAGAAGTTGAGAGAATCTAATCTAGTAGACCCATCTTTGTATCGACAATTGATTGGCTCGTTAATGTATTTGGAGAATACTCAGCCGGATATTTTTTTTGTGGGATGTTTAAGTTATGATATACAACTGCATGGATTTATCGATTCAGATTGGGTAGGGACTGCAAATGACAAAAGAAGTGCTACTTGGATATGTTTCAGTTTGAGATTTGTCATGATGTCATGGGATAGTAGGAAACAAAATTCTATTGCACTCAACACTGCAGAAGCAGAGTGTATCACAACTTGTGATGCTTGTACGGAAGTAGTGTGGCTCCGTAAGTTGGTTTCTGGATTGTCTGATCAGGTGTTGGATTCGATCGTGATATATTGTTATTATCAGAGCTATGTGAATCTTAACCTGATGTTCCATGATAGGTCGAAGAACATTGAGATCAAGCATTGTTTTCTCCTTGATAAAGTCTAGAGGGGAGAAGTGATTCTCTAGTATATTTCCACAAATGAGCAGATAGCATATATTTTGGTAAATCCTCCATCCAAGATGAAAAGTTTGCGTACTTAAGGGAAAAGTTGGGGCTCATGGAGATGACTTCCTTATTAAAAAAAGGAAGTGATTACTCCCAGGTTGGGAGGGAGCACTGATATGTTATTGATTTATGGAGATTCATTTTCCAGTTTAGAAAATGGTCTAGGTTGGGCAGTTCCTTTTCAGTCTGGAAAGTAGTTCGAGATTTCTGACAAAAAGTCATTTTCCAGTTCCGAAAATGGGCCAGATCAGATAGTCATTTTCATAATGAAAATGGTCTGATAGATTGTTGATGTACCATAGACAACGATTCCCCTTGTGGCCAATGTGGGGGAATGGTCTAGGACAATGATTCTTCTTGGAATTCATTTGAGTAGTGGTCAAGTAGAATGGTCTGCCTCACCAAGAATCCATTCTTTCGAAGTTCACAGTTGTGAGTAGTTTCGAAGAATGGTCCATTTTGGAGGTTGGTGCAGGACAATAATTTCCATAGGAAATGGTCTAGACAGGCATTCCCTAGGGAAGACTCATTCTCTCCAAGTTGCACTGTGATTAGTGCCAGAGGAATGGCCTAGTTAGGTGAATGGTCTAGGTTCATCAATCAAGGAAAGGAATTCCCTATGGCAGAATCATTCTCTCCAGGTTGCACTATGATTAGTAGCGGAGGAATGGCCTAGTTAGATGAATGGTCTAGGCTCATAAATCAGGGACAATTATTCTTCTATGCTTGGGAAGAATAGTCCAGATATCCCATGGTTGTTGTTTTACTTTATGAGGGAAGATTCTCTTCCAGATATCACAAATGTGAGTGGAAGAATGGCCTAGATGACTCATTTTGTATGATGATATTGTTTATGTGGGTTGATATCAGATGATATGATCGTTGTGGAGACTGTATGTCTCTATACAATATTTGTATGCTATTGTGGTGGATGTGATCCATTGATAGTGACTATGTGTCACTAGTTAGTAGCCATGTGCTACTAGGAGTGGTTGTGTACCACTGGGTAGTAGTTGTGTACTACTATGGATAGACACAATTGTGTTCTATTGGATGGTGTTGTAGTAGTTGCATGCTATTATCTGATTTACATGGAGACTACCACTAGTGTTGGAGATCATATTTGCATGGTATTATCTGATTTCCTGGACATACATTATCTAGGCGGAGAATGGTCCAGGAAGGATATATTGTTGGTGGATAGACATTCTCCTTGTGGAGAATGGTCCAGGTTGACAGATTGTTAATGTACCATGGACAAATATTCTTCTAGGGTGTATGTCTGGATTAGAAGAATGGCCTCTCTCCCTGAATTCACATTATTTTGGTTAAAAATGCCAAAATAATTTTTTATTTTATTTTTGTTAGAAATGCCAACCCAGGGGCATATAACGGTGCACCACACCAACCCTTAACATGGTTGGATTTATGGGTATCTCCTCCTAACTAAACACATGTAAAGATATTGATTAAGATAACTTAGCGAAAAAAACCCACTACATAATATTATTTTAGAAGAAAAGTTATCCCAATTTATTACATATATGATTAAAACAAAGCATATACATTATCATTTCCAGCAAAGCTTACATTACAACAAAAAAATTGGCACTATGAAAAAAGAGAGACTGGAGAATTGAAGAGAACTTTCCACGTGAACCATGGCCAATGAAACTTTATTAAAATAAAATAATACTGCATTTAAATAAATTGTAACAAAAATCTATGTAATTAGTTATTTACATAAATTAATAATACCTCCCCGAAAAATTCTTTGTACATTAAAAAAACATTTCCTTTCAAAATAAGTTCTCATCGCCAAAGTGAACGAAAAAAATAACTTTATCAAACAACGAACAAATGAAAACAGAGTACATGTCAGGATAAGATTGTTCTATCTAATCATATGATAGCTCGTTCTATGTAATGAAATGAATATACAACTACTATTCTAATATTTTCGTTTGGAAATAGAAGCTCGGAGTTATCTAGAGTTCTTGAAATTTTCATTTCTGTCATTTGTACTTTCTCTATTTCCAATCCACTGTGAAATCTTTAGCAATGACTTCATACGCCTCGAAAGTTGGCCTCTGTTTCCCCTTGGCCGAGTTATTGAAATCTTCACTTCTGTCATTTGTGTTTTCTCTATTTCCAATCCACTGTGAAATCTTTAGCAACGACTTCATACGCCTGTAGAGTGGGCGGAGGAAACCTTAATTCCAGAAACCCCTTTGAGTGAAAGCGTTAAACTGACTCTGTAAAGTGTTAGCCTTATCAATTCCGATGGAATTAATATGTGAAGTAGATGTTGAAGTGCCGACTGAATACACGGGATTCTCTGCTAAATTGTTGAAGAATGCTGTTGGATGCAGATAATTAGGGCGAGAGCCAAATAAGCCGTTTATGGCAATAGGGAGCCCGGCCCACGAAGAAGCGGAGGGCATGATATTGCTACCGATTTGGCCGGGCCGCTTTGGCTGTGGCTTGAATATAGAGGGGGCCGCCCTGCTGCTGTTTTCGAGGGGTAAACCCGTCATCTGCTGAACCATTGCTTGAAACTCAGCGGGATCTGCCCTCATAATCGTGAGCGGAGCCCTGTTTCCACTTCGCGACCGCCTCTTGCCGATGAAATTATTCATCGCCGGGACAGATTTCTGATTATTACAGGATCTTGACAGCGCCTCTGCGGGCGGGGTTCGAGTTCCGGGTGCCTCAGATTGTCCCGCCATCGAATCCGAAACTTCCACGCTTGCGATTGCTTTTGCTTCGACAGTAGCCTGAGAAGGGCTTCCCAGATCACAACTGAAAATGGACGACGACGCTACTTCGCTCGTGGAACTTCCCGCAATCTTCTCGCTCGAATTCCCGATGATGACGCCTTCTTCTGGTCTCGAGTTCAATTCCCTCTCCAGCGCTCCGACTACGATTTCCATGTCCGGGTGGGAGGCCTGAAACATCCCCGCAACGTCAGCGTGTTGGTCTCTGGACGTATCGGAGGGCTGGAAGCGCCAGGCAGCCAAGGTTTGTTCCCTCAATATGCTCTGGAGGGCTTTGCTGCCTTTCTGAGCATATTATATATATATAATAAATGAGAAACAGGGAGATTTTCTTTCATGATCCCATAAGCCGTGAGCATGAACGGATTGCCCAACTTGTTATCACGGTAAAAATTTGACAGTATAATATTATTTTAAAAGAAAAATATCGTAATCAAGATAACACTTCATCGTGACTTTTAATTCTATGCTTCAATCTACCTTAGGATTCTATTCACACTCACAAGATCTATTGGAAACAGGTTTGAAAGCGGCTACAAAATATATTTCACAAACATTTTTCATATATATATATATATATAATTACATATTATAATTTGAAAATATAATTTATAAATAAAACATGAAAAATAACAACTTTTTAGCATCAAGACGTTCTATGAAAAATAATAATTTTTTATTATTAAATTTTTTTATACAGCTTAGTAAAAATGAAATATTCATATAATATAACACATTAAATTAATAATAATAAAATACAAATCTACTAAATTACATTAATTTTTAATTAAAATTTTCAAATAATAATATAGAATTTTTAATTAAAATTTCCAAATAATAATATAATCAATATATGATTAATTTAATTATTAAATAATATATAAAAATATATTATTAATTTATTTATCAAATAAATAAATATATATAATTAAATTTTAATCTTAAAATTATATTATTATTATTATAATAATAGTATATATCTATCTTAATCCAAGATTTATCAAATTCTCAGAAATCGAAGCTATGAAAATACAAATCTTTAATCTTTCTTCAATTATTTAAATTATATTAAATTAACTAATTTAAATAAAAATTATACAATATATATATATTTTATAATTTAGTTGTTAGAAAATATTGTTTTAATAAATTATGTAAAGTAATTAAAATTTAAATAATTTATCAAGAATCAATTTTCATCGATGTTATTAATATCAAATTTATGAAAATAATTTTTTGTAAATGACGTACTCAATTTCATATCAATAATAATTTAGATATGGGTAGTTTCATATCACGAATATGGACCCCTCTCCAACGAAGATGATATTGAAAGGTTAGTACACCGAACATATGGATGCGATACGTCTTATCAGTTTTTTATGAATATTTTCGAAAGGAAAGACGTGAAAAGGACTTATCATAAATGTCAACCTTGAACTTTGCACAAGGGTATGTACCTACCATAAATACAGGTTAACAACTTAAAACCACTTATAACTAACAACCTAAAACCACTTATAAATTAACAATAAAATATAAGTTAACTAAAATATAGGTTAATTTGAAACTCCTTTAAATTTTAAAATAAAATATATAGGTTAACCACTCAAAACTGTTTAATATAATAACCTTTTAACTTAAAAATGTAGGTTAACAACCAAAAACCACACTTAATGTAGACGAACTAAATCATTTTTTAAAAAAACAAACAAACAAGAGCCACGCCCTAAGTTCATATTTGCACACAAAATAACAAATAGTGTTTGTTATGAATAAGCCCAACCATAAGTTGTGTTTGTAGGATTTCACATGTGTTCTAGTGGTTCCGTCCAATTGGTGATGCTAAAAAGGAATTAGCAAGTCTAGGGAGCATGTCCCATCCTTTATGGCTATGATTAATGCATTGCGATGTAAGACCCAAAGATAAAGAAATAGAAATGTTGTTATTTTTAATGTAATAAAGAAGGTATAATAACTATGTTATTAAAAATAATAATAATAATAATAATAATCTATTTTAAGGTTACGGTCAAGTCAGACAAACTGATGTGCCCAGCGATACAAACTGATGTATGAGACCCTCTTGTTTGTGGGACAAGGGACCCTCTCCGCCCAGCGATTTGATTGGTAAAGTCTACGGAGGTATGCATACCCTACCCCTCTTTGGATTTGAACTTGTGACCTCTTAGGAGGAAACACGTGTTCTTAACCATTAGGCCCACTCAGGCTATATAATAATAATCTATTTTTAAGGTCACGACCAATCCAGCACACCAAATTGGTGTATGAGACCCCCTTGTTTGTGGGACAAGGGACCCCCTTTAATCCCAGCGATTTGACTGGTAAAGTCTATGAAGGTATAGATACCCTACCCCCCTCTGGAATTGAACCTGTGACCTCTTAAGAGGAAACACATGTTCTTAATCATTAGGCCCACTCGGGCTGTATATGTGGGTATGTATAAGTTAATGATGGTTTCAAATGAAATGTTAGTGGCAATGTAAACATGGAAAAACAACGATATGTTAACTTAGAGGAATTATTCAAGGTATTTTTACAACAAATTTGAATATGGTGTAAAGAGATGAAATGTAAGAAATTGATTTTTTATTTATATAAATTGTGAATAACTTTGTGAAATTTGATTTTTTCTAACATTGGTATGCTATTTTTCAAGCAAAATATAATGTATATGGTATGCCTCCATTAGTGCACAACTCATTGTCCTCATAATTTTTCAAAATTTATAATATTAATTTTATATTTAAAATTATGAAACTTAGTATATCCTTGAAATTAGTCTCAAAATTATCAAACAATTTTGTCTCTTCTATTGAAACCTATAAATTATTTTAAAAAATGGTTAAGCTAATAAAAAGTTATAGTAGAAATAAAAGAGATATGTATTTTAGGATTTTGATATATGTCCACACAAAAATAGACTAAAAATAATAAACAATATTATTTTTTTTAAATAATTATATATTTGGAATTTGTTTATCCAACTCTATGTGTGTTTATAGTTTCTTTGACAATGAATTTATGTGCATATAGAAAAATAACTTCAAAAATAGAAATATGTACGTTGGAGTTGTCATTCTCGCCCCCAAAAAAATGAAATGGAAGGAACATGCACAAACTCCTAAAAATGCTCACGTGCTCTAGGAATGCACACGTGCTCTAAGAACACACACATGTTCTTGGAACCCATGCACACTCTTATGCCT
>JASDQU010587650.1:36438-57247 GCA_032191745.1 Picea mariana | reverse complement strand
ATAATAAATTTAATGGAGAAATTAGAAGTGGACCCAACCCTAAAATAAGTAAAGTGGGCCAAGTGACCTAGAAGATGTTTTTAAGGAAGCCACTTGGAGAGTATAAATAAGAGGCAAGGCTCTCTCATTTGAATCACACTTGAGAATATTGAATATCTATAGGTGTCTGAGGTAAACAAATGATATCTAAGCCGAAATTCTGAGGAAAGTGAAGAAAAGAAGGCTGAAATGCAAGGAAGGATAAATTATTTTGATGGTGCTTTCTAAGGTATGTTATTTACAGGTCATCTCAACATTATCCCTATAACTTGTTTTATATAATGATTCAGATCCTTAAATTTCTATGAAAGTGAGAAAACATATCCAAGTATCTGTGGTAAAAAATTCAGCTTGTGGGTCGTTGTATTTTTGGAGTTACACTCTGTGGAAAATCGGGTTTGTGGCTAGTCCTGAAACTAGTCAAAATCATGTGTTTCGGGTAAAAATGTCATAAATTATTCATAATAGATCCAAATTCAGTGATACAAAATGTTTTGGTTAGGTTACCATCTATAGTATTTTGTGTAATAGTTTCAAGTCAATTCATCAAACATTTTGTGCTTGGCACGCTCTACAAGGTCGCTCTCTAGAATAAGCCAGAATTTAGCAAGGTATGTCATTTTTGTTATAACTCCTTTTCTGAGAGGTTCCAAGTAGTGTCACTTGGAGGAATTGCATAAAAAACACTGAAGTGCATTGTGTATCAGTTTCATATATTTATACATTACAGGTTCAAAGTTATGATTACTTCAAGTTAGGGTTGTTGACTAATCCAAAACTAGGCATGTGAGACTAAAGAAAAGTTTGATGAAAATGATATTCTTTTGTTTTTAAAGTTAAGGAAGGTTTGTAGGAATGTGATCATATACACCAGGTCTATTACAGAGCTACAAATCAGATTTGGATGATGAAATTGATGAGGGATTTTGGTTGTGGTACATGTTGAGTACATGGTTGAGACAAGTAGTTGATGAGTTGGAGCACATACATGAGGTGTATAGTTGATGATGTTGGTACATATTGATGAGTCATAGTTGATGAGTAGTTGACACATGATTGGTACATACTTTGTACATGGTTGGATGCACTTGTTTATGGTACAAGTTGATTACAGGTTGGTGCATGGTTGATACACTTGTTTATGGTACAGGTTGATTACAGGTTGGTGCATGGTTGATGCACTTGTTTATGGTACAGGTTGATTGCAGGTTGATGCATGGTTCAGATTTATTGGTACAGGTTTACAACGGTATATCTCACAGTGATAGTGTGACAGTGGTTCCATCATTCTACTTCTACTTCAGGGTGGCAGGACGGGGCAAGGACAGGTGGTTGTAGCCACCTTCCGGTTGTAGTCGGAGAACATTGGGGGTTGTAGCCTCCTTCTGGTTGTAGCCAGAGAAATGGGGAGTTGGAGCTTCCCTCAAGTTGTAGTCTGAGAAACTAGGGGGTTGGAGCTTCCTTCCAGTTGCAGCTGGAAAACAAAGGAAGTTGGTGCCTCCAATGAATGTAATTCTTCAAGACATATAAGAAAAAACATTCCGTGGTTTTCTTCCGATTTGGGTTTCCATGTAAAACACTGGTGTACTGTGTATATGTGTGATTGTTTATTTCTTAGTGCTCATTATTGGATAATAATTCTACATTGATATAAAATTTGAAGAAAAATGATTATAATTACGCTATTACTGATTGATCCCCCCTCTTAGTAATCCAACAGAGACTGGTCCGAGAAATTGAATGGATACTTTAGCACAGACTAGGATCATCTTTCATTGCCATTAAAGGGACATGCCAACATGATTAGGATCGATAGGGAAAGGTATCTCAAACATACTGTCACAGATTTAGAAACCTTCAATGAACCCTCAGCGATAGATTTCCCTGTGCTAGGAAATTACTCCTGCGATTATGATTTCAGAAATTTCACTCCTCTCTCATTTGATGTACCTCTCACTCAAAACTCCAAAATGGATTTTCAAGTGAATCTATTGGTAGCAGTGGAAGAAAGCCTCTTCTGTCAAGAACCTCTGTTGGAAACCACAGACAAGGTATGTGGAGAGGAGAAAGTAACTAGGCATGAAGAAGCTGATAAATTTCACTCACAAGTTTGGACCCTGTACTTTGATGGGTCTAAATCGCAAGAAGGGTCAAGAGCATGATGTATCCTCATTGAACCACAGGGGAAGAAAAATTTCCTGTCTTGCAGACTAGAATTTGAATGCAGTAATAATACTGTTGAGTATGAAGCTTTGGTGCAGGGACTAAAGAAATCCATAGACATAAACGTTAAATAACTAAAATTTTTTGGGGACTATGAAATTATCGTCAGGCAAGTAAAGAATACTATACATTGCAACTCACCCCACCTAAGGGATTATCAATAGGAAGTGTATAGGCTAATAGAAAATTTTGAGGCTTTTAATATTACCGCGGTTCCTAAGACAAAGAATAGACTTGCTAATTCCCTAGCTACAACAGCCTCGAGGCTATCCCCTTTAGAAGACTATGAAGCCTCTAGGTTCACCATGGAACTACTCTACAAACCATCAGTACCCAACAATATTTCTAATTGGAAGGTTTTTGAAGGAGATGAACAAATTATAGACTTTCTAACCAATTAGGAAAATTTTAAAGACCTTGCTATTGATGATGAAGTATTCAAAGAACAACTAGCAGAAACTGATTTCCACGAACAAAGAGGCGAAATAGATCACTCTAGTAACAAACCAAGGTTTCACACGATACTGAAAGGGGTAGCTAATTTGGAGAACCTTTTCGACCTGAGGGAAAGATTTAAAGGGTCAACAAACACAAAGACAGGGAGTTTGTGTCCCATATATGAGACTATAAATCTAGGAACCCCGAAAAATCCGAAGAATATAAATCTAGGCAAAACAATGTCTAAAGAAGAAAGGAAAGCCTATCTTAAACTTTTTAGAGAATATCAAGATGTTTTTGCATGGTCCTATTGGGAATTAAAAACTTATGACACTTGCATTATTCAACACACAATCCTGTTAAAATCCAGAGTAAAACCCTTTCAACAGAAGCTTAGGAAGTACCATCCATCTTTGGAACCCTTCATGTATCAAGAGCTAAAGAAATTACTAGATGCTAAGATTATCTTTCAGGTTAGGCATTCTGCCTGGGTAGCAAATTTGGTTTTTGTCAGGAAAAAGTCTGGGGAAATTCACTTGTGTGTAGATTTCAGAAATCTTAACAGAGCATCAAAAAATTATAGCTACCCAGTCCCACCGATGGAACAACTCTTATAGATTGTGTCTGGTTTTGAGATTTTCTACATTCTAGATGGTTTTTCAGGTTACAACCAAGTTCTAGTTTCAGAAGAAGACCGATTGAAAACTACCTTCCGAACCAAGCGTGGGAATTTTACTTATAAATGCATGCCCTTTGGGTTGATTAACGTGGGAGAAACCTTCCAAAGGGCTATGGACGTAGATTTTAGGGGATTGATTAACATATGTGTAGTAGTATACTTGGATGACGTGACTATGTATTCAAAGAATAGAAAGGACCATATCAAACATCTAACCCATATTTTAGAAAGGTGTAGGAAATATGGAATATCTTTAAACCCTAAGAAAACTATCTTTGGTGTTGAGGAAGGGAAATTACTAGGTCATATATATATCAAGAAAGAATTTGCATAGATCCAGAACGAATAAAGGCAATAGCTCAGCTCCAATTACCCCACAATAAAAAGGTGACACAATCCTTCTTTAGGAAAATTAATTTTGTGAGGAAGTTCAAACCCGATTTCTTCGAAACTATCAAATCCTTACAAAAAATGAATCGCAAGGATGCTGATTTTAAGTGGGATGACGGGTGAAAAGTTTCTTTCAACAATATCAAGACTACCATATCTCAAGTTCCGGTGCTGCGATGTCCCGACTTTAGTAAGGATTTTTTCCTCTATACTTTTGCCTTCGACCAATCCTTAGCAGTAGTATTAACCCAGAAGGATGATGATAACAATGAGGCACCGATATCATTCATGAGCACTAATCTCTAATGGGGCGAACTGAATTACCCTACCATAGACAAACATGCCTATGTGGTGTACAAAGAAGTAAAACATTTCACATCTTGCATCCTAAAAAATGACACCAAATTCATTGTGCCTCATCCCGTAGTCAGATCCCTATTCACTTAACATGAGATGGGGGAGAGAAGAGGAAATTGGATGGAAGTTGTCCAATAATTTGATCTAGATATAAAACCTGCCAAACTAGTTAAGGGACACTGATTGTGTAAACTAGCCGCATAAGCTCAAGACCGAATAAATGAAGACCCCCGGTGGGAGAATGAATTAGTATTATGGTGTAGTGAAGCTTTATACGTTCCCCCAGGGCAAGATTCTTGGTATGGAAAATTGATTTACCTCCTTCATCATGGGACTTGCCCAGAAAACCTAAACTCTAAGAAAATGAGAGCTCTTAGACTCAAATCTGCACAATATCACCTCATAAATTCAGTACTTTTCTGTGTAAATTATGATGGGGTACTATTGAGATGTATCAAATGTGAAGATGAAAATAAGGTTCTGAGGGAGCTCCATGATGGTCTTGTAGGTGGACGCTTTGCAACGAATACCACTGCTCACAAAATACTAAGACCCAAATATTACTGGAATACTCTGTTTAGAGACGCTCATACATACGCTAGAAACTGTAAAACTTGTCAAATGAGCACGGGGAGAGAAAAGAGAGCGATTGTCCCACTCCAACCAGTGACCATATCCATACCATTCGAGCAATGGAGGTTAGATGTCATAGGGGAGATTACCCCAAGTTCTTCAAAACAACATAGATACCTACCGACTGCTACAGAATATTTTATGAAATGGGCAGAGGCCATCCATCTGATTCACGTGAATGAAAAGGTGGTAATCCAATTCATAGAACAACATCTGATCACTAGGTTTGGTATGCCTTCCATTCTTGTTTTTGACAATGCCGCTTACTTTTCTTCCACTCTATTGATAGAGTTTGCTCTAGATAAATGAATCATAATCAGATACTCTGCAAACTACTATCCACAAGGGAATGGAGTGGAAAAATCAACCATTAAGAACCTAGCAAGGATCTTGAAGAAAACAGTTGCAGACAATCAGAGGAATTGGCATAACTCGCTTCATAATGCCTTATGGGCCAACAGAGTAACACCCAAGGAAGCTATAGGGAACTCCCCATACTTTTTGGTATACAGACAAGAAACCATTCTCCCAAATGGATTATATCTTCCATCTCTTCAGCTTTCTCAGGGATATAGAGGACAACCCTCATCAGTTATTCAACAGAGATGACTCGAAATTTATGCAGGGMTGCCAACAAGGCACCAGATATTCATCTTGAAATATGGGGGAAATAAGTTAGGATTTTCCCAAAATCTATAACTAGAATGTTGTATATCTCGAAAATACCTTTCCAATGGCATAAATAACTTGCAAAACAGACACTCGAGTCAAAATTTATGACCATTTTACGAAATCCAGTTTTCCTATGCTTAGAGGAGTTTGAACTAACTCCTTCGCCCTGTATGAAGGAGTTAGTACTAACTCCTCCGACCTGCTTGGAGGAGTTTGAATTAACTCCTTCGACCTACTCGAAGGAGTTAGTACTAACTCCTCCAACTTGCTCGGAGGCATTGATGGTAACTCCTCCTATTTTCACCGGAAGTTAAGTCATAAACTTTGTGGAGTGAGAGATGGAAGCTGAATTTTGAAATTTATCAAATGATCATGTTGACGCACACTCGTCTACGCTCTTTGGGCAAGTGGTCATTGCAAATTTGAAGTCTATATCTCATCTCTGTATCATTGTTGTGTGTGCATTTTAGACTTAATGAACTTGAATTGCCAAGCATTGAACTTGATTTCACGTGATAACACTTGGTTTAAATGTCGTTTTGAACAAGTTCATGAGAGGGAGGAAATCAAATTAATTAAGGAAAAAGTTAAAATAAGGACTTCCCCCACCACTCAATATCACCTCTCAAGCCAAGGCACTATCATTAAAATAGTTCCAAAAAATATTAAGCACACGATGGTGCATGAATCCTCCCCTCACCTTACGTTTACTAGTTATATTAAAGTATAAGAGGAAAGGAGGTGGCATGCCACACCCCTCTTCCTCACATTCCACATTTTCCTTGATATATGGAAGGGGTTGTGAGTCACCTCCTCTTCCAAACCAAATTCAAATTGATCCATTACTTTAATATTCATCGTGATTGGGATCGCTAACAAGAAGACTAAATGCTCTGACCCTATTATAAGATTTAATACCAAAGGCATTGGTTAGCTGTTCTATGAAATGTTTTTTTTCGTTGGAATATGACAATATAAATTTATACGAATCACTATTTTTTGTTGTTTAAAATCCATTTCTGAATGTAGAAATGGATTCAACATGCTAAAAAATTTCCAGGACAGAAATAATCACTCAAATCTATGAATCCAACAATTTTTTGTTCGAGCAAAGTGAAGTGAAGTCCCTAGAAGTGAAGTCCAAGTCCTCCAAGCATGGTCTGATGCCAATGGAATAAATTGTGGGTCTTAACCAAAACCCATAGGCTAAAGATTCTACGAAATGAAGATTTTTTCCGAGGATATTTACCCGAAATCAAAGAAATTGACCCGAACAACTAGCCAACCCCTTAACCAAAGTGGCTCCTCTACCGTGACAAGCGGCTTGTCTTATTGTAACAAGCAGTTTATTGCCAAACGCAGTCCATAGCTATCATTGGTAGATTCATTTCCTATAGGTAGCTATTACGCCAACAAAAATAATGCTTGCAAAAAGTTGCCTTTTCTTCGAAGACCTGAAACAATTTTTTGACCCAAACTGGAGAAAGAGTAAGGCGATCTCTCAAGTCAATCAAGGAAGAGCTAGAAACATTGTTAAACACCGGATTTATCTATCCCGTTCCCATGGATAGCCATTGGGAGGTTATATGTGATCAGAAAGAATCCTAACCCTAATTCCAACGGGCCTGTCGGAATCTCAACTTTAGCTTCAGTTGAGGCGAGATCTGATATATCTGATAAATTGAGAAGCAGAGAATACAGAGGAGTAGAACATAAAATAGTATTCAGTATATTAGGTATATGAGGAAAAGAGTACATGAGAAAAGGGAAAAGAGTTGAGTTAAATAGGCTCAATCAAATCAAGAACATCAGGAAATGATAGTACAGCTGGCCAGGACAGCTGGTAGTACAATCATGTTGTTGAGGTTACATTATATTTAACACTCCCTCTTAAACTCAACAGTTACAAACATCAGCACTGATGATGCCCAAGTGTTGTCTCTGAAAATAAAAAATAGATTTTCCCAATGGCTTTGTGAAGATATCTACGAGCTGATCTCGAGAGCCACAGTATTGAAGTGCTATGTCACCATTATTGACTAGCTCGCAGATGAAGTGAAAGTGAGTGTCAATGTGTTTGCTTTTCTTGTGAAACACATGATTTTTGGATAGAGCAATTGCTGAGGTGTTGTCACAGAAGGTAGGAGTTGGATCCTTTTCTGTATGTGACATATCTTTCAATATTATTCTCAGCCACACAGCTTGACAGGAAGTTGAGGTAGCAACGACATACTCTGCCTCTACAGAAGATATTGATACAATTGGCTGCTTCTTTGATGCCCATGAAATCAGGTTCGTGCCCAGGTGAAAAACATGTCCTGAGGTGCTTTTCCTGTCATCTAGGCTGCCTACAAAATCACTGTCTATGTAACCATAGAGATGATTATCATCAGATTGAGTGTACCATAAACCAAAATTGAGAGTTCCTGCAACATATCTCAGAATCTGTTTCACCATCTTCCAGTGAGAATCTTTGGGGGATTCCATGAATCTGGAAACAAGGCTGGCTGCATACATAATATCAGGCCTAGTTGTTGTAAGATACAACAAACTACCTACTAAAATTTTGTATAGGGTAGGGTCCACAGTAGGGCCTTCATCTTTCTTGCTTAATTTTGTGCCTAGGGGTATAGGGGTTTCTGCTGAATTGCATTCTTCCATGCGAAATATTTTTATGATGTCTGCTGCATATTTTTTCTGACAGACACAAATTCCTTTGGTTGATTGATCAACCTCAATCCCCAAAAAGTATTTCATTATACCAAGATCTTTCATCTCAAACTCATATTGCATGGCATGTTTAAAACTGGTTAACTCAAGATTTCCAGTATATATCATGTCATCAACATATAAACATACAATCAAAATTTTATCGTGCTTATCTGTTTTGGTGTAAAGAGTTGGCTCATTTTGGCTTCTGCTGAAACCACTTTTGATCAGGTAAGTGTCAATTCTGTTGTACCAAGCTCATGGAGCTTGCTTTAAGCCATACAAGGCTTTCTTCAACCGATATACTTTGGTTGGTTGCTCTTGGACTTCAAATCCAGGTGGCTGATCGACATAAACTTCTTCTTCTAAGAAACCATTCAGGAAAGATGACTTGACATCCATCTGGTATACTTGCCATTTGTGTTGGGATGCTATGGCCAATAGAGTCCTTACAGTGTCTAATATTGCTACTGGAGCAAAAGTTTCACCATAATCAGTACCTAGTTGTTGTGAGAATCCTTTGGCAACAAGTCTTGCCTTGTGTTTTTCAATCTGCCCTTTTTCATTGAGTTTAGTTTTGTAAACCCACTTGACACCAATATTTTTCTTGTGTCTAGGAAAATCAACAAGATCCCATGTCTTGTTCTTCTCAATGGAGTCAATCTCTTGGTTCATGGCTTGAACCCAATGTGGCTCCTTAGCTTCTTCTTTAAAAGATGTAGGTTGACATGACATTAATGCAAAAAGATTGTGTTGTTCAATGTCATCCAACTGCTGATGGATTTCTCTCAAACTTCGAGTTCTCTGATTTTGAAGTTCAGAGGATGAGTCTCTGCTTGAAGTGGAGTTATCTTGAGAATTGTTAGGTTGTCCTTGTACCTGCAATCTTGGAAGAACAGGTTGAGGTATTGACTGTCCTGAATTTTCTGTGTTTTCAGCATTGGGTGGCAATGGATTTTGACTGTCCATTTGCGGATTTTCAGATTCATTCCAGAGTTTATTTTCTAGAAATTTTACATCTTTGCTGAGAATTAGTTTCTTTGAGATTGGATTGTAAATCTTGTAAGCTTTAGATGTTTCACCGTATCTAGTAAAGATGTATTTCTCACTTCTATCATCAAGTTTCTTCCTTAATTCAGAAGGGATGTGATCGTATGCTATGCATCCGAATGTCCTTAGATGAGCAACATTTAGCTTTGTCCCACTCCATGATTCTTGAGGGACTTTCATCTTTAGATTGGTGGTTGGAGATCTATTCAAGAGATAAGTTGAGCATGCTACTGCTTCAGCCCAATAAGTATTTGACAAACATTTCTCTTTGAGTAGGCTTCTTTCCATGTTCATTATTGTCTGGTTTTTCCTTTCAGCCACTCCATTCTATTGTGGAGTATACCTGGATATAGTTTGCATGATAATGCCTTGTGATTTGCAAATTTTTTGGAGGTGTATTCTCCTCCTCCATCTGACCTGAGAGATTTTATATATTTTCCACTCTGTTTTTCAACTTCTGCTTTGAATTCTTTGAATTTTGCAAAAGTTTCAGACTTGTGTCTGACAAAGTAGATCCATATTTTCCTGCTAAAGTCATCAATAAACATTAGAAAATAAAAGCTACCACCTATGGACTCTGTTTGCATTGGTCCACATAGGTCAGTGTGAACAAGTTCAAGATGGTGTTTGGCTTGAGTGGATGACTGTGGAAAACTAGTTCTCTTATGTTTTCCAAGTATGCAATAGTCACATGGGGGATTTTGCTCTTTGAAGATAGGGAGACCTTTGACCATGGAGTGCTTCTGTAGAAGACCTAGAATATAAAAGGGTAGATGTCCAAATATTGTATGCCAAACCATAGTTTCATTGGGGGTGGATGCACTTTGTGCATATGTTTGGATCAGATTTGCAGTTCTGAGGGTCAGGGGAAACATCCTATTCTGAGTCATGTGGATTTCATAAATCAATTTTCTGCTGGAGGTTTTATCATATATTCTGCAAGATGCTCCCTCAAAAAATACCTTATAGCCATGTTCAATGAGCTGTCCTACACTTAGAAGATTATGTTTCAGATCTGGAACATGATAAACATTGTTTATGTCTTTCTTTACATTTTGTTTAGTAAGAATAGGTACAGTTCCTTTTCCTTGAACTTTGACTAAGGAATCATTTCCAAGTGTGATATCAGATGAAATTGAAGAATCAATGCATGAAAGTAAATCTTTGTTACCTATCATGTGATTGCTGCATCCACTGTCCAACAACCAGAGATCTTTAGGTTGTTCTTCAGACTTGTGGCAATAGAGAAACATACCTTTTGAGGTTTCTCCTATATGATTTGAGACATGTGCTCTGCCTGAGAGTTGATCTGCTTGATTCTTCCTGCATTCAGATTCATAGTGCCCATACTTTTTGCAATAATAGCATTGTATGCTTGATTTGTCATTTGATCTTCTCCCTCTACCTCTTTGAGGTTGGAAACTCTGATTCTGATTCTGTTGTCTGTGACCTTGGAAATTTTGATTCGGGATCTGTTGTCTGTGTCCTCCATTGGAGTGAGGGTTACTTGGACTGCTCCCTCTTCCTTGGTGACCTCTGCTTCTCCCTCTGCCTCTCCCTCTGCTAAAAGAGAATTGAGTTTTTAAGGCATTGGAGATTGACTCATCTGTGAGATGCAGTCTAGTCTCGTGTGTCAATAGGGAACCAATTAGTTCATCTGTTGAAAAACGTGACAGATCCTTGGATTCAAGGATTGTTGTAATGACCATTTCAAATTTATTTGGTAGACTTCTAAGGACTTTCTCAACAATGCGTTGATCAAGGATGGCTTCACTAGTCAACTTGATCTGGTTTACGATTCCCATGACTCTGGTCATAAACTGATCCACATTTTCAGACTCTGACATTCTTAAAGTCTCGAATTGCGTCCTCAAGGTCTGCAATTTGACTATTTTGACCCTGTCATTTCCTTGGTAGGTTGATTTAAGGATGTCCCATGCCTATTTTGAAGTAACAACGCCTGTGATTTTTGAGAAAATCGAGTCATCCACTGAATTTTGAATCCAGAATTTGGCTTTATTCTCTCTGTTCCTCTGTGTTGCTTGAGCAGTTCTCTATTGGTTTTTCATGGCGGCAAGGTCTGCTAGATCTGGTTCCACATATCCAAGATCCACTAGATCCCAACACTCTTGTGCTTGCAAGAAGGATCTCATTCGAAGAGACCAAAACTCATAATTCTTTCCAAGAAGAATCGGACCTTGAGTTGGTCCTAAATTGCTAGACATGGCCATCTTTAAATAATTTAACAAAACAAAAACAATTGTTAGAAAATTTTGTATTTACCTATTTCTTATGCRTAAAACCAGGTCTTCAAATTTCTTGCAGTGACTTTGAACCAAAAAATTCTGTGTAAACCACTTGTTTGAGTTCGATCTGGCTGGATCTGACTATCCTAGCGCAAGATCTGTTGATTCAGAGATTTGAGCTCTGTTCTTTAGCAACTGTAACACTGCAGCAACTGTAACCCCTCTGATGGTGGAATAGGGCTTTCTGAGTTTACTCGAGAGCCAAAGAAAGTTTAGCTTCTCATATGACCGTGGGCGAAAAACCATGCGCTATGGGATTTCGCGTTTCGAGACTTCGCGCTTTTTTACGCTGAAGATAGCAGTTCCTTTGAATAGCCGAAATGAAAAATTGCTTCAAGGATCAATGATCCTCATTGATTTGAGATCAACGACCACATTTTCTTTGGAATATCATGATCAACAATCTACGATCCTCCATGATCGGAGATCTAACGGTCCAGATCTATACTCAATCAACGACTCAGGTTATTTCGGAATTTCCCGTATCGCGAGTTCACGAGACTCTCGCCTATGCTTTCCCGGTAGCTGAAATCGTGATGGTGCTTGCATCGACGGTCCAGATCCTCTTATGATCTAATGATCCAGATCCTTTTGGGATTTTGTAGTTCGCTATTTTGCGATTTCGGCTGCAACGATTCTAGTTCCTTCAAACTCCTAGGTCCCGAAATGCCAAAAAAGGGCTTAACAGGCTTTGGATCCTCCCTTAACCTCCGTCCACATGACCACCACTCTGTGTCCACGCGCTTAATGCCAAAGCGCTACTGGCTTTCGCGATTCAGTGATGTGGAGGGGTTAACTCCTTGTCCCTCCAACTCCCAGTTGTCGAAAGTTCGAAATCATAACTACTACGAGGTCAACGGCTCTGAGCCTTCCTCGATCTAATGATCCTGGTCCTTTCGGGGTTTCGTGATTCGGGGAATCGTGATGCAAGCATCCTGTTCCTTTGTCTTTCGAATCCCCAGTTTCCGAAATGCCAAAATGTCTTGGCGTTCGATCAATGACTCACAATAACTCCTGAGATCTATGGTCCACGTCCGACCTTGCTATTTCGCTATTTCACGATTCGGGGTTTTGCGAGACAAGGACCTCTGTCCTTCCAACTAGTGATACCTGAAATCGCGATGTGGACCAACGGTCCAGATCTGCTTGTGATCGATGGTTCAAAATATTTTGGGCCTTTCACCGAAACCTTGACCTCTTGCCACGTGTCCTCCTTTGGACGGTCATGATGCTTTCGGGATTTTGTCGAGTCCTCTCCTTTGCTTCTACGAGGGTTAAACCTCGTTCTCCTCTTTCAGGATCTGATGGCTATCGGTCCTTTATGCGAGATCTGACGACTCAAATCCTTCCTCCTGTGCTTTGAGACTTTGAATGGTCCCACCATTATCTTCCGTGCAACTTCACCTAGTCCAACGGACTGCGACTACTTGTATGACATCTGAAGGCTCAGATCAAATCTTCTGTGCATCTCCCAGGGACTAAACCTCGTGCATGTATCCTTGATCCAACGACTCTCATGCCACTGCACTCCAGATCCAATGACTGTTGCGTTTTCGCAGTTTCACATCTTTGGGAGTCGAAAGACTCTCCCTCTTATGTTTCTCAGTCCGCGAAATGACGAAAACTTAAAATGCATGCCCCTTACTTCGAGATCAATGGATGTTGATCCTTGCTCCCAGATCTGATGGCTTAGATCTGATCAACTCCTATGTGCACTCCTCATCCTTTCTGAACTCGATTAACACCTCAGATCTGTTAGCAAGACTGATCTTACGACTGCAACTACTTGTCCTTTGCTTCTTTAGCGTGTTCTTTGCTTCTTTTGCAAAGAGTTTCTCCTGAAGAAGGAAATTCGTGAATCTTTCATGAATTGGAAAGAATTTCATGAATTATTTAAAGAACTCATGTATCTTTAATTGTTTCTGCCTTTTGCAACTCTTCTTCGTGAATCTTTCACGAATCTTTAAATGTTCATGATTCTTTATTGTTTTTGCCTTCTGCAGTTTCTACTTCCTCGCACTTTCTGTTTGCAACGATCTTTTGAGCGGACTGAAGGACTGCTCTCCAAGCCTTGTGAAGAAACTGTGTCCCATGCTCTCCTTAACAGTTTAAGCTGTGCACTTCTTAGGATCGTGCTGCTCTCTAGACTGTGTGAAGAGGCTTACGTCTGATGCTCTAATACCATGATAAATTAAGAAGTAGAGAATATAGAGAAGGAGTAGAACAGAAAATAGTATTCAATATATTAGGTATATGAGGAAAAGAGTACATGAGAAAAGGGAAAAGATCTGAGCTAAATAGGCTCAAGAAAATCAAGAACATCAGGAAATGATAGTACAGCTTGCAGTGTACAGTCATGCTGTTGAGGTTACATTATATTTAACAATATCCATGTTCTTCGGAGTATCTCCTCATGCTTGTTATTTGATTTCTGATAGCTTCGTTATAGTCACTTTCATGTTGCCGACGAGTTCTAGTACTTTGAGTTTATCGGAGAATTTGCTAAGAACCTTGCCAGTTCCCTCGGAAGCTGAACAAGGATACTTGGAAGTGGTGATGTGGAAGCTGAACAAGGATACTTAACTGATCACATGAAACCTTGTGCTAATGCCAATGGAAGACACTTTAATTGCTCATAAATTTATCATACGGTCTCTGATTCAATTGTCATTTCTTGCATTGCAAGGAGTGCGGATAGGTGCTTTCATCGAGCTAATGAACCGTGTCATACAAACATCTCATATCATGCGTGTAATAACCAACGTGGCTAGTTTGGGTGAGAAAACCTAGGTGATTCTTTCCAGTGCTTTTGGGCGTCAGATTTCGATTCCACAAGTTGCGTTGGAATTGTAATGGTGAGAATGATACGACTAGCCTGTTTCAAGGGTGGAAATTTCACTTTTATGAGCACTGAAAAATTATGCTCAAAAATGTTTTTTAATGAAAGTTCAAGTCCAACATTTGTTGCTCTTTCACTTAAAATTGATTCTGTGAGTTCCAGTGTCATCTATGATGAATAGGGACTTAGTTCATCCATTGAATTTGTAGTGATGAATCAGTGGAACAAAGTTATAAGATCGTCAAAACAACCAATTGACGTTAGGAGCACTTAGCACTGTATAGGAACCAGGTGGAATGGATTTCTTTCAAAGTGTGTTTCAAAATCAACACAAGACCAATATGTGTTACGATTAACCCATATGATGTTAGTTGATGATAAAATATAGACAAGAATAACAACATGGCAGAAAAGGCTCACTAGCCAACACAAAATTATTCACTTCAATGCTACATATTTATAGTACAATGGGTGATGCCACCTCATAGAGAGATTTGCTCTAGATCCTAAAATCATGCATGATGACTAGGCTAGGCAATCTTAACTAACTCATTAGTCATCACTTGAGGATATATTACTAATATCCTAAATGAATAAGACAAATATAGGTGACAATTTAGACTTAGTGATTGGTAAAGGTAAGCCATAGGCTAACAATCCCCCCCTCAATTACAAGTCTGATCAATAATACCAACAATAAAGCATAAATTGGTATCAATTCCAAGTCTTCATACTAAAACTCCTGTGCTGAGCCTCAATGAAGAACTGCCTGAAAACCCGCCAATCTAGATGTTGAATGGTTCATCTGAAATGAACTGGAAGAGAGCTAAGATATGGAAGTGAACAACTGCAATATCTGAACATTTCCTGATTGCTTGACAATTTGATCATTTTGCCAAGTATTTTAGCTAGAAGAATCTGATGTCTTTTGCTAATTGGTGAACATGTAGTATCACCACTCTAATATCAGTGTATCACTGAAGTGCTCTCTGAATCTGTGGTTTGGGATGACCACTGACCAATTGATACCATGTATCTGATGGTTTTTGGATAACCACTAACCAATCTTGACACTTTTAGGTGTCCAACAACATCCCAATGTATAATGTGTATGATTCAATTGCAAGTCATTGAACCATAATCCTGTCAAAKCCTGCCATCTCTGTAAAATATCACAATGTAATCATGTGAGCCAAGATGCATGCAAATTGTTTACTTAATGTAAACTCCAATCTGATGAGAGCGAACCAAGAGAAGTGAATCAACTTCTAGTCTGACACATCCCTGAAAAATGCCTGACAACTCAATCAAATGCCAAACTGCAATGCAGAAGGATCCTCTTGTCCTCTACTAGGTCGAATGACCATCTATGTGAACCAAACGTTCACATCATTGCTCTCAAAATCAAAATCTATATGATTCAACTTAAACTTATTGAACCATAATTCTGCCAAAGTCTGTAATCTACAGACCGCAGTTGCCCATTTGGAAATTTTCATGCCCATCTGGCATACTTGATGTTTGTTGTTGTCGAAACTTTTTGTCTGACAACCATCTTCAATTCCATCATCAATTCCCCCCTTTGTCAGCTGAAAGGAGAGACCACAAGTAGTTTCATGAACCATCTTCACTGGAATTTTGAACTTCCCCACTTAAGGTGCATGAGAGTTACATCATTGTACTCCCCCCTTCTAGGCTCAAGAGAGTACCATACTTATTCCATTTGAGTACAACACAAAGTGGGCATGCGGAAACAACCACATGTTATCTCATCCCGTGAGGGCCATGCTCGAAAGCTACGCCATAAGGGGACCACTTATGTGAGGTACAAAAATGTTATGTGATACAAGATTGGTCTTTACTCGAGATTGAATTCTATGATAAGACTTATATAATCGCTTGGTTGTTGATGACCACTGCCAAGGATCAATCCACTCATAGTGAATCTTCAATCTTCTAGGTTTCTTCAGCGTTGAACATCTGTTTGAAGAATGGTTATGCTTGCCACAATGTTGGCAAGRATGGAGATCAAAACATCGATTCTCCTTATGATCACAATACAAATAGAAGCCTTCAATGGTCTTCATGTCCCTTTAGTAGATTCATGGGTTCATGAGTATAGTCCATCCAACAAAACACTCAACAACAATTTTCAATGCATTCTTCATATCTCCAATCAATCGAAGCATAGTTATACCTCATTATGTATGGCATGTGTATTTTTGTTGATGCATGTAACATTACGCACTTATTTCTTCAAACCAATGTTCGTGCTTCTGTTATCCAGCTGGCATTTGAGATGCAACACAAGAAACACAAACAGATCTAGCAACACAAGCAACACAAACAGAGGCGGCTCTCTGTTCTTGTTGGGCTTCAACACTGCCACCCGAATACACAGTGATTTGAAGCACACACCTCCACGCGAGCTAGCCAATCTGAACTCAATGCGAGTTGGGTATTGTAGCATTGAAAACTTAAGCGGATCTCAGTGGTTAAACCCTCGATCTGACCGAATTTGGTTTGTAATGACAGCAAGATCTTCATGTGCGTTGGGTACCATGTTCACCGATTTTCACTTTTGATCGAGGATTTAATGGAACTCAAGAGGAATTTGAACATGCACTGTGCACATCTGTTACTGTTTATGTGGGGAACATGTCATTTTACACAACTGAAGAACATGTCTATGAACTTTCTCTCGTGCATGTGTGGCTCGTCCATGTGCGCGATCTGCTGTAAGGACGTTCATTCAGATCCAATCTCAGAATGAAGGACCACCAAGGATCTAAGAATTTTAGGGCATCGACCTATGCCACTGAGCTCTCAAGGCTGAGAAGAGGCATGCGTAACCTGTTTGCGCAATGATTTCCCTTGATCGTGGGCCTGCTCCTATCGAAAAACGTGGATTTGATCTTGCAAATTGAACTGTACAGATCTCAAACTCTGCGAAGCTTGGTGTACATATGTCAATAAAATAACTTAGAATAATTGCCAGATCTATATGATTATTTGAACAATTTTACAATAGATTTGAGATCCTTTTGATTTAAGATCTGGATTTTCACAAATAGACCTAGACCCCAAGTAATTTAAAACATATATGAAAATAATGATCTTCCAAATCAATATTTTCATAATTTGTTTTCTGAAATTTATGATGGCATTGGATCACAGTACTCAACGTAACTTTAGAACATCTATAAATGCTCAAATTCAAAAGATGTGAAGCATATTTAATTCCGTGATAAAGAAGCTTCCAAAGAGCACAAGAACACAATATCGAGTTGGTCACAGTAGTAACATAACATACCAGAAGTTATGTGCAGGATTAAACGTCTCCCTTGTGTAATAAGATGAATTTGTGGTGAACAGTCTTCCAACAACTCTCATTCTAATTCATGTATCTTCAATCTCTAACATTGCGCATCCAAATGATTGTGGATCTTCATTTTGTTGTTGTTGAGAAGCGTCTTGAGTTTGAAATCCTCACCATCCATGAAAAACTATCATGGTGAAGCTATTAGGCCCCTAATACCATAAGAGCTCTCATACCAATTGATAAAATATAGACAAGAATAACAACATGGCAGAAAAGGCTCACTAGCCAACACAAAATTATTCACTCCAATGTTACATATTTATAGTACAATGGGTGATGCCACCTCATAGAGAAATTTGCTCTAAATCCTAAAATCATGCATGATGACTAGGCTAGGCAATCTTAACTAACTCATTAGTCATCACTTGAGGATATATTACTAATATCCTAAATGAATAATACAAATATAGGTGACAATTTAGACTTAGTGATTGGTAAAGGTAAGCCATAGGCTAACAGTGGACGCTTTCACAATGAAGATTTAGTCATAACATCAAGAAAAACAAAGAAAACAAGATGGCACGATATGCAGAAGTAAGTTGTTGGCGCTACCGACCGATTTGATTATGGCTGCAACATGGACTGGGTCAAGCACAGTAAGAAATTGCTGACCAATTATCTAATTAGGAATGGAGATCTTAGTCACAAAGAACAATAAGGATATTGATTGATGAACGCAACAAGAAGGGATCCAAGCTAGGAGGGGGACGACATAAGCCTCAAGGAGAAAGTGAGCTACGCTGACCTGATCAACGTAGCATAGAGGGAGTGAATTATCTTAAATGCGCTCAATGGTGATGAGGGGTTGACATCCTTTAGCTGACGTATCGAGGACATGAGAGGAAAACTTATCAATAGGCAATGCGTCGGGGATAAAGAGGCGAACTTTGTTGATATGTAGTGCAATGAAGTGAAAGGGAAGGATGTTGCCGAAATGTGATGCAACGACGCAAGTGGAAGGAGGTCAGCTGGTGAAAGTTGTGTGCGTAGCAAAGATATTCATGTGACCAATTCCAGTGAGATGGCATTGATCATGCAATCTTTGTCGACGATGAAGATGTGTGTCGGTGAAGTTTGGTGGAAGTGCAATAATGCGTCAGCCGAGTTCAAAAGGAGGTGGATGATGTATTATCATGAAAATTAATGGCATGCGAATGCAAAGGTGGAAGAAGGATGCATGCGTCGGTACGCTATGTATCAACGCATATAGAGGGGACTCACCAAAGTGCGGATCGTCTAGTATCAATGATCCGAGGAGGAACTAGAAGTGGTAAAGTGAGGTTGGGTGAGAAGAACTTAGGTGTAGCTATTTGCATGAGGGAGAGACTGAGAGGGTTCCGATTGAAAGAATTAAAGGGGGGCCAATTTCTTGTTTTGGATAGAAGCTAAGACAAGAAAATTGGGAGGTTGTTGTGGGGGCACAACAAGTTCTTGTTGGGATTCTCTCATATCGCTTGGCCCTTAAGTCAAGTGACCAAGGATGGAAATTTTTCCTGGTCCAAGTCATGACAGAAAGCTTTCCAAGATTATCAAAGATTGGAATCATGCGTATTAGTTTTTTGAAACCCTACAATTCAGACTTCCTAGATGAGAGTCCATCTTTAGGGGATCACTATGTCGAGAATGGGATGAGGAAGAGTGTTAAGAGTGTGAGTTATTAATATGGATTAATGATGAGTCAAGTGGATGGTCTTTTAGATAGGAGTGAGGTCGTCTCACTATGATTTTTAATGCTTTAAAATCCTAGGCTCGTCTTTGTACCAATGTCGTGTTTCTTAGTTGATTTATAAGTAGCCTCCATGTGTTGTTAAGTTTGAGCCCTTCATCTCTATTCAAAGTGTTGTTCCGCTTTTCAATTTCTATGGCTTCTCTCACTCTTAGTTTTGTATAGTGTTCTTCATTGGATACCATTTTTCACATATTTTATGCACATGCGATGACAAGTGATGTGATAGTGCTCCACAAGAGCAGACTTATCAGCTTGATTCCTTGATATATCAACATCATGCTCCTTTAGATGAATGTCTAGTGACCTACATGTTTCACCGGTGTACTCTTTGCCACATGAACAAGGGATTGAATACATTCCTTTATGTTGTGTTGGGTCCACTGGGTCTTTTGCATAGCCAGTCATGTTACATATAGTGCTTGGGGGAGTGAATCCCACTTTGATGTCGTTTCTTTTAAAAATAGGATCAATTTTATCTGTGGTCCCTTTGATGTATGATAATGATATTGTTGGCGCGTCCACAAGTCGATGTGTATGTGTTTTGTTTTTGGCTTTGTGGATGGCCTTCTTTATCTATCTATCATGTTAACCATTCTTTAGAAAGACTTCTCAAAGATGTTCCAATTCTCGTTCTAGATGATCAGTATATGAGATTCTAATAGCTCTTGTGACGAGAGTTTGAATGACTCCTTGTTTTTGGGCTGGATGGTGGTGAGAGTTTGCATGTAGGTATCTTTCCGTGTGAGTCGGTTTTCTATATACTTGATACCCCAGCTTGTTATCACCTTTTTTGTTGAGAAATATATCAAGAAATGGTAGTTGATTGTTTACTTTTGTTTCAATGGTGAATTTGATGTGCTCTAAGAGGCTGTCGAGGTGTGTTAAGAATTCTTCAAGCTTCTCATTTCCATGACTCCATTTTACAAAGATATCATCTACATATCATTTCCAAGCATCTGGTTTGTGTGGAGCAGATTTTATGGCCCTTGTTTCGAAGTACTCTATGTAGATGTTAGCTACTAATGGAGACAATGGGGAGCCCATCGCAACACCTTGTATTTGCTCATGTATTTTTCCTTTATAACTGAAATATGTTGACTTGAGACATAACTTCACCAGCTGTGCATTTTCTTTGTCAGTGATATTTCTTATGATGTCTATTGCCTCATCCACCGGGATCTTGGTGTTTAGAGAAATAATGTCAAAGCTTACTAGAATTTCTTTGTCTTTCACATCCTAGTTTTTTATCCATTCAATAAAATAAGTTGAATCTTTTATGAATGAAGGAGTTTGGCAAGAGTGTAGGTTCGTGAACCTATCGTGTTTACTATCGGTCTTATTGGTACGCCTTGTTTTTGGATCT
>JASDQU010587650.1:11853-24905 GCA_032191745.1 Picea mariana | reverse complement strand
CGTTGATGTGTTTAAGGAATTCTTCAAGATTCTCATTTCCATGACTCCATTTTGCAAAGATATCATCTACATATCTTTTCTAAGTGTCTGGTTTGTGTGGAGTAGAGTTTATAGCCCTTGTTTCAAAATTCTCCATGTATATGTTAGCTACTATTGGATAAATTGAGGAGCCCATTGCAAGACCTTGTATTTGCTAATATAGTTTTCCTTTATAACTGAAATATGTTGACTTGAGACACAAATTCACCATCTCTGCAGTTTCTTTGTCACTGGTATTTCTTATGATGTCTATTGCCTCATCCATTGGGATCTTGGTGTATAGTGAGATAATGTCAAAGCTTACTAGAATGTCTTCATCTTTCATATCCTAGTCTTTTATCATTTTGATAAAAGAAGTTGAATCTTTTATGAATGAGTATGTGTTCCCTACTAAGGGGAGCAGATTTTTAGCAAGGAGTTTGAAAAGAGCGTAGGTTGGTGAACCTATCGTGTTAACTATCGGTATTATGGGCACACCTTGTTTGTGGATCTTTGGTGCACCATAGATCCTTTGCATAATAACACTTTTTAGCATGACCTTATTTTTTATGGAGTCATCCAAGATATTAAAAATCACCTCTACTCTGCACCAATCCTCACACATCCAGACCTATAACAACCATTTGAGATTGAGCTAGATGCCTCTGACTATGCTATCAGTGCAGTCCTCACTTAGAAGGGACATCTGGTGGCATATCACAGTGAAACACTATCTGATGATGTTTGCATATATCCCACCTATAAGAAATAGATGTACTCCATTGTGTAGGCATGTCAAGAGTGGAAGCATTATATTCTGGGAAAGGAAATGATCATCCAATGATCACAGGCCTCTGTAATTCATGAAGACACAAACAAAGTTACATAATGACCGCCATTAGAAGTGACCCACATACCTACAACAATTCCACTTGAACATCATGTACAAGAAGGGAAACACCAACCCTGTTGTAGGTTGCCTCAGTCAACCCTCGGTTGGGGCACTAACCACAGTTCTTAACTCATGTGGGAATGAGACCTTTGGGTGGCCATAATTATACAATAATGACTATGAATTCACTACTACCTATCAAACATTGAGCGTAGGAAAACCAGTTCTAGACGTTCATGTCTAGGATGGACTTACATGGTCTTCACTTCAATGAACCTATGACATAGCATCTGTGTTCATGGGATATTAAATAATACCCCTAATTTCACTAGATATTTATAAATACCTCCAAAACTCCTTTTGTTGAAACCCCCTCCAAATAGACATTTCCATTAAAAGAAACCCATATTTTTAATAGATACCCCTTTTTATACCCCACAATACCTATAAACCCCATGATATCCATCACCCACCCCAATACCTATAAACCCAATGATACCCACCACCTACCCCAATAACTACAATATATTGACTCTATTTTGCACAATTTAAAACCTCCCTTTATGAATGAATGTGATAAGATATTAGTCAAAAAGATGAAGCCCCCATGGATGGACTTCTATGCCATCTAGGCTATCTATGTGTTCCTTCAAGCAAGGATGAGAAGTTGATTTGGGAAGCTCATTAAAGTCGGGTAGTATGACACTTTGGCGTGGAAATAATAGTGGAAGTACTACAAAAGTATTTTTATTGGCTAAAGCTTTGGCAAAATTTCAACAAGCATATTAGATCATGCACTTCCTATGCCATCGCCAAACCCGTCATTAAAGAATAAGGGATATACACCCCTCTTCCTAATCTTGATAAGCCTAGGGATTCCATCTCCATGGATTACATGTCTAGTCTACCTTCGACCAAGAATGGTAATGACCATGTCTTCATGGTCGTTGATCGATTCTCTAAGATGACAATTTTGACACCTTGCAATAAGAGTATCACATCCAAGGCCAATGCTAAGTTCTTTATTGAGCATGTTTGGGTTCATTTATGTCTACCATAGACTATTATTTCAAATTGTGATAGAAGGTTCTTGAGTACATTATGGTCTAGATTGTGTTCATTGATGGATATTCTTATCTCTCGGATTCTGTCTAGAGGAAAAGTCCCAACCTCTCTAAGGGGAAAACCTAAGGACACTATAGGCAAGCTTTCCACTATCACCTCGAAAACCTTGCACCACACTTCTAGATTTGGATGATGGTTTCCTACCTAAGGGGGGATTCCCTATACTAGATCCTAAGCCTATCATTTAAGTACATGTGAGAATAAGGAAAGGATTTAGATTATGCAAGAGAAAATGATCAAAGGCTTATTCTTTAATGATATCCAAATAATGAATATTGTTTATGTGTTTATCATGCATTAAAGTTTTATCCCGTGATCATTCAGATACAAAATTATATGAAACCATAAATATTTTAGGTAAGACCCAAAATAAAGAAAGAAAAAGGATTCCAATCAAAGGTGTGCCTTGTGTTATAATCCTCAAATATACCTATAGGATTGAACACCCACGGTACGAGAGGGTAATATTCCTGAATGTTGTTTTTCGGTGCATTGTAACAATCCAACGACTGCAAGGTTGGTTTTAGGTTTCCCAGGGGACTTCTGATATACTTGAGGGTACATGGAAGTGATATTCAGGTTTAGGTGTTGTCTAATGAAATACTACTCGAATGGGTACCAACATGGGTTACAAGGACTTCCAATGAGGTGAGGTAAAAGCTCAAGCCTCATTACCTCTCATGTATCCTTGTGTGTATTATTCCTAAGCCGTAATTTCATATGCTTAATGACAACTCCATGGAATTATTTATAGACACCGATGCACGTCTTTAGCCTAAAAATCACTAAGGGTCTTAACAAAAAAATTGACTATCATCATAGCCTGGATGAAGTGATAAAAAATTATTCACATCAATGTATCATTCATCATTAAGCATGTGTTCATTCAATGATCAATAAAATTGTAAAGTATGTGTTCCTCTTTCGACACAAAATCCAATTCAATTTTTCTCAACTTAGATATGTTTCAAGCATCAAAGTGTCAAAGTGCAATTCAATAATGAATTTTCGAATAGACTTAAGTAAATCATCCAATGAACATATAAAAGGAAAACATTCGTTTCATGAAATATTGGATAAGTAGCAAAATAACAAATGAAAGGGAGCAATTCACTCAACTATGTATCACGAATAGTTAATGTCCAAAATTATACATCAATGCTAACCAATGAAATTTCACAATGTAAACTATTGTTAATTGATAGAATGCCAACCACAATAAATTTATTTATTTTGATCAACAAAAGGACATTGAGTTGTGTGGGGAAGTTATGCACAAGTATGATTCATTCCCATTTAGGTGTTAAAATCATATATCAAGTGGTGCAAAGGATGTGTCTTCATTGTGCAATGGATCAACACACAGAGATATAGGGATGTGTTATACCAGTCCAACATAAATGAGATTATACCCAATGTTGTTTCAAACAATTTCAAGTCAATCCTATATCTAATCAAAATATGTCAATTGTGCCTCAGAAGTGAAAAAAATATTACCAATTTCAAAACTGATGTAGAGCAATGTCAATAGAAAACACTTTAGTGCTATAAATGATAAGTAGCTTTAGTGTATTTGTAGTGTTTTTTCAAGGGAGATTCATGTGTGGTTTCATAACATGTTATCATTGTTACCCATGAAATGAAATAGCATAAAATTTTCCAAGACATAGGTATGTTTTCACCATTTGAATCATTGAAGTTTGTGACCTGAAAGAACCATAAACTTTGCCAAAAAAACCAGTGCCCCAAACCCTTTAAAAAACTAGATGTAGATCCAATGAGACGATGACACAATTGATTAAGATGTTGGGGTATTTTTTAGGGTTGATTTGTCCTCATGAGATATGTATAAAATAAATAAAAACATCAAATATAGGCACCAATATAAATTTGGACCTATCTCATGTAGTTAGATCCAACCAACAAAAGAACAAGGTTATAAAACAAGGACACACTTACTCAAACACATAGATAGAAGACGAGAAAATTGGTTTCCTTGAACTATGTGGCTTCATGACGCAGGCACGTGCTCGCAAGCACGCCCGGTTATAGGATCTTTCTTTTCTCCACGGCCTGAAGAACTAAAACGTTCTTCTATTTCCCTATCTGGAAATCTGCACCCACAGAAAAATCTCACACGATCCCTTCTTCCACTCGGGAGATCGGACTTTGCGACTTCGCAAGGTCAGTGCTCAAGCATTGTACCCTCGAGTCCTAGAGACCCGATGACAGTCAACGCTGACTTCTCCTTCTATTTTGAAACTTTCTCTATCGCGATTCTGGCACTTGCGATGTCGAGAAACTCGGTTCTCCGACTCTCGAGTCCCAATACGCCGAAACTATGACACACGCGCGAGTTCGACTTTTCAACGCCCTTCACTCCATCGACATTTCGGACTTTGTGGTATCACAAATCCTAATGCAATGTTCTCGGCACTTCTCGCTGCGAAACTCCGATAACTCGTGCCACCTGTCCCCCACTCTGACTCCTGTGGCCCCACACTCTTCTCGTACCCGTCGGAATATCACGTATCGCAATATTGTGATTCCTGTTGCTATGTTCATGGAGTTCAACCCACGAAACCCCGATACACGATTTCACGTATAAATCCGATGGCATCTGTGGCTCGGATCAACAGTCCTGCCCCTCCTGAGCTTTGAACTTTGGGAATACTTCGTTGTATCTCCCCTGCACCTCTATGAGATCTAACGACTCACGGGACTTCATGAGATCTCCTCAGGGAACTCCAACCGTCTGTATTTCCTTGATGATTCCTGTGAATGACCAAGTGTTCCTCCCAGAACTCGTCCAGCTGCAGCGTGAACTTACGACGCCTTCTTGAACCTTTAAGGAACAATTTCTCCCACTGTCCTTCGACAACTCCAAAGGCCTTATCCTTCCTGATCTTTTTATAAAATACCCTTGCACGCACTCCTTGCGGCAACCTTCAAACACGTCTAAGTGTTGAATCCTTTCGACTCTGCGCACACCTGCAGCAACAGTCCTTCAACTCTTGCTTGGGTTCGCAACCCTAAACTTCACTTGGCCTGCGCACTCCTTGCACGGCTCCCATGCCCAAATGCACTTTGGGTGAATGAGAACAAAAGTTTAACTATCTGAGCTTCAAAGATGCAACCCTGAATTCTTGTCGACGCACTCCTTATGGACACTTCAACTGCACTCCTTGCAGGAATTCTTACTCAGATAGAGAAACAATTGAAACTCATTCCTTCTTCCTCTCAGACTTCAAGCTCAAACATGAAATCATATACACAACATATAAAAGCAAATGTATAACTGGAAGCAAACATTCATGAGCATATCATTCAACATACATGCATAGAGAACAAACACGACACCATGAATTTGAATCAAAGCTTTCTTCTATTAATCCAAATATCTATACATGGGTGTTCTTACACAGCTCTCTACTTGCTTTTGCTCAAATGCTTCATCAATCTAATAATGGTACAATACACAATGAGGGTGTCTATATCCCATTTCCCTCTTGCGCTCTCAACTGTCTAGTCTAGAATTAAATTCTATCTACTTTACATTAACTATCTTAAATGCCTTCTACCTACTAAGGACGAGAGCAACTTGCTCAAGGTCCATTTACAATATACAAGTGTGCTTCATTAAATTGCTACATTTATGTTCGCGCAACAATTCCAAGGTAAATTTCAAAAATTGTGTTGGCGCTTGTCCAGCTGTCCTCTGCTTCTGCGCTGGCTCGCTTGATGTGGGAGATGCTCCTGCATCATACTCCCTCGCTTGAAAATTTTCATGGGCTCCTGTCCATGAGCTCCTGCATGGTCTGTCCATGCTTCTGTATCTCTGCCTCGCTCTCCTAGCTGGCATCTTCAACTGGATGATTCTTCCACTTGACCAGATACTCAAAGTATTGCTTTTGCCTAGTCCTCTTGCTCACTCTCTTGTCCAGTATGCGCTCCATCTGTGGCTGCTCTGCTACTGGCATCTTCTTTATCCATTGGATCACTGGCTGCTCAGTTCCAAACTCTGTTTACTCAGCTCTATATGGGTACAAATCCAAGATATTGAATATCAGAGATATTTCGATCCCATCGGGTAATTCAATCTCATAAGCATTCGCCCCAAACTTCTTCAAGACCCTACATGGCCCGATTTTCTTCATCTTCAGCTTGTTGTATGTTCCTCTCGGGAACCTTTCTTTCCTTATATGTGCCAGAACCAGATCACCAACTTCAAACTGAAGTTGTCTCCGATGCTGGTCTGCTCTACTCTTTTACTCCTGACTCGAGCTCTACAATCGTTCCTTCACTTGACTGTGAAGTTATTTCATCGCCTCTGCGAAATCTTCTGCACTAGCACTCCTAGTTGTATTCTTCTCTGAATCCCTCAGTTCAGAAATTCCTCTTAGCTGCATACCATAGACAACCTGAAATGGACTTTGCCCTGTGCTCCTGTTTACTGAGTCGTTATACGCAAACTCTGCCTGTGGTAATATGTTGTCCCACTGGATGTGGTGCTCTGTCACCAAGCTTCTCAACAAGTCTCCCAGACTTCTGTTCACCACTTCTGTCTGTCCATCCGTCTGAGGATGATAAGCTGAACTAAATGACAAGTTAGTTCCCAGCTTCTTCCATAGGGTCCTCCAAAAATTCCCTACGAATTTTGTATCTCGATCCGAAACAATGCTTTTCTGCAACCCATGAAGTCGAATGACCTCTTTGAAGAACAGATTGGCAATGTGAGTTGTGTCACTGGTCTTCTGACATGGAATGAAGTGTGCCATTTTGGAAAATCTATCCACTACCACAAAGATTGAATCACAACCTCTTTTTGTTCTTGGCAACCCCAATACAAAATCCATGCTAACTTCATCCAACGGCCTCTCTGGTATGGGAAATGGTTGATAAAACCCTGCATTTTGTTTTCTTCCCTTCGAATGCTGGAAAATTTTGCACCTGTTTATAAATCTCTTTACATCCACTTGCATTCCCGGCCAAAAGTATGACTCATTTAGCTTTGTGAATGTCTTGTCGTGGCCAAAGTGTCCTACCAATCCTCCACTGTGTTTCTCCTTCAACAGATTCTCCCTCATGGAGCATTTCAGAATACATAGTTGATTGCCTTTGAACAACAACCCTTCCTAGATCATGTATTCGGCCCATTAGCTTCTATCTATGAGAACTGGATTCTCAGTTGCTTCATACGCCTCCTGAAAATCTGGATCATCAGCGTACATGTCCTCGAGATCATCAAAACCCAATGTTTTGACTCTGAATTCCTGCAACAGCAAACACTTCCTGCTCAAAGCATCAACAACTTTGTTAGCAGTACCAGAAATATGTTTTATCACAAAAGTGAAATTCTGCATATACTCAACCCATTTGACATGTTTCTTATTCAACTTCTCTTGTTGAGTCACAAACTGCAGTGCATGATTGTCACTGTACAAGACAAACTCTTTGGGTATCAAGTAATGCCTCCATTTCTTCAATGCCTATGTGATAGCATAAAACTCCTTATCATAAGTGGAGTATTTTACTTTTTCTTCATTCAGCTTCTCGCTGAAGTATGCTCTCAGCCTGTCTTCTTGACTTAAGACTGCCCCAATTGCAAATCCACTTGCATCGCATTTCACCTGAAATGTCTTCTGGAAATCCAACAACACCAAAACTGGTTGTTCCGTAATCTTCCTCTTCAATAGATTGAAACTCTTTTCAGCCTCTGCTGTCCAGTGAAAAGATTTATGCCACTTCTTCACTGTATCCATCATCGCTGCGCTAATTCCACTGAAATTCTTGATGAACTTTCGGTAGAAACTAGCTAATCCGTGAAAACTTCTCACCTCAAATATGTTCTTCGGTGATGGCCAATTCTTAATCACTTCCACCTTATCTGGATCCATCCTCAACTCATTTTCCGAAATAACAAACCCCAAGTAAATGAGTTATGTCTTCATGAATGAGGACTTCTTCATGTTTATCAACAGCTTCTCCTGCTGAAGTTTCTGCATCACTGTAGCCAAATGCTTCAAATGCTCTGCTACTGTCTTACTGTAAACCAGTATGTCATCCAAATATACAATGACAAATTTCCCAATGAACTCCCTCAGGACTTCGTTCGTCAACCTCATGAAGGTACTCGGCGCATTTGTTAAGCCAAATGGCATAACAAGCCATTCATACAACCCTTCATTGGTTTTGAATGTTGTCTTCCATTTATCACCTTCTCTCATGTGAATCTGGTGATATCCGCTTTTCAAATCAATCTTTGAAAAGTATTTCGCTCCACTCAAGCAATCCATCAGATCATCCATCCTCGGCAATGGAAATCTGTACCTGATGGTTATCTTATTAGTTTCCCTTGAGTCAGTACACATCCTCCAGCCTTCGTCTTTCTTCAGACTGAGTACTTTTGGAACAACACATGGACTCAAGCTTTCCCTGACTAAACCCTTGTCCAATAAATTCTGGACCTGTCGTCTGACCTCTTCATTCTCTTGCGGCGTCAACCTGTACGTGACTTTGTTTGGAAAAATAGCTCCTGGTATGAGATCAATATGATGACTCACACTCCTGATCAGTGGTAATGATCGAGGTAATTCCTCCACTATTATATCAGCGAACTCTCCCAGCAGTTCCTGAATTTCTTCTGGTAAATAATCCACTCTCGTGCTAGTCAGAACAATCTTCGGCTTTCTGACCACAATGAACTATGGATCTTCCTTCTTCTTAACCTCTGTAAGAAGTTCCTTGCCACTCATGAGAAGTACAGTGTTGCTTACTTTCGGCTTCACCTCCTTATCCTTTATCGGAAGCAACATGTGTGTCCTCCCATTATTTTTCAGGGTGTATGTGTTCATTCTCCCATCATGAATCACATTCCTGTCATATTTCCATGGTCTACCCAACAATAGATGACAAACATCCATAGGAATGACATCACACAATATTTTATCATTATATCCCCCTATCTTGAATTCAAACAAGCATTGTTTAGTGACAGTTACCTGGTGTCCTTTTTGTAGCCACAAAACTTTATATGGGCTTGGATGATCAGTCGTCTCCAGCTCCAGCTTCTCTACCATTTCTATAGATATGAGATTATCCGTGCTACCACTGTCTACGATGACCTTGCATACCCTGTCTTTGGTCTTGCAAGCAGTCTTGAAAAGTCTGGTTCTTTGGACTGAACTTTCCACCTCCTTCTCGGGTGTCAAAAGGACTTTTCACATCATCAGCTATGTTCCGCCTTCTGCGTCTTCTATCTCAACATCCCGCCTCTGTTCTTTGGTGATGTGAGCTTCTCCAATGTCCTTTTTATCTGGACACTCGTAAGACTTGTGCCCATTCTTCCCGCATGTGAAGCATGTAATCACCCCACCTCTTCCTCTTCCTCTGCCTCTAGTACGAGGAAAAGTGTTGTTGTCAGCATAATCTCCTCTCTGCTCAGTATGTTGTCCTCTCTGTTCAACATATGGCTGCCCTCGCTGTGAGGTTCCACCTCTCTCAACTCGAGTCTGAGGTTTCTTAAAGTCCTCCTTGGGCTTCTGATATTTGTCCTGGGCAACTGACTTGCCTCTGGGCTGACTTCTTCCTCGGCCCCTCTGACTCTGCTTTCGGCTTAGCTTCTCCTCAGCTTTCAGAGCCATCTGATAAGCATCTTCCACCATTTGGATGGTTACCATGCTCATCTCATCCTGGATATCATATCTCAGGCCATTCATGTATCTGGCTACTTTCTCATCATCGCTTTCCCGATGACCTGCCCTGATGTTCAGTTTATAGAATTCCTCAGTGTATTCTTTCACTGTCATCAGCTTCTGTCTCAGGTTTTGCATTCTCTCGAACAGAGAAATTTGATAGTCCCTGGGGATGAATTTCGCCTTCATCTTCGCGATCATCCTGTCCCAGCTTTTAATCTTCTGCTTTCCCTTGCAGCGTCTGTCATCTTGTAGTTCATCCCACCACAATGTTGCATGTCCTTTCAATCTTGTGACAACATGCTTGACTTTCTTGTCCTCTTCGACGTCTTCATAGTCGAAGTATGTGTCTAGAGCTCTAATCCAGTCTAGAAGCTCCTTTGCATCCAAGTTCCCTCGTAAACTGGAATGTCCATCTTTTCTCTTGCACCCATTCTTGCAATAGCTCTGATCAAATGCTCATTTGATGCATCTTCAACTGCAACTTCCACTTCTCATTCAACCTCAACTTCGCTTTCGGAATCACTGAGATCCCCAGAACTAGATGTACGCCTTTGCGCTGTCTCCATGTCTTCGAGTATAGCTCAGAGATCACGCATCTGTCTCTCCATGAATGGATCTGTTACCTGCCTGCCTCTTCTTCTCGGCATTTCCCTATCCTCTAGATCGGGTGATTGCCTATCTCTCCTTGGCGGCATGGTGAATTCTCTTCTCTGCTACAGAAAGCAAAGAACCTTTCTATGCTCTAATACCAAACTGACGCAGGCACGCACTCGCAAGCACGCCCGCTCACAAGATCTTTCTTTTCTCCACATCCCGAAGAACTAAAACGTTCTTCTATTTCCCTATCGGGAAATCTGCACCCACAGAAAACTCTCACACGATCCCCTCTTCCACTCGGGAGATCGGACTTCACAACTTCGCAAGGTCAGTGGTCGAGCATTGTACCCTCGAGTCCCCGAGACCTGACGACAGTCAACGCTGACTTCTCCTTCTATTTCAGAACTTTCTCTATCGCGATTACGACACTCGCGATGTCGAGCAACTTGTTTCTCCGAATCCCGAGTCCCGATATGCCAAAACTCTGACACACGCGCGAGTTTGAATTTTCAATGCCCTTCACTCCATCGGCATTTTGGACTTTGCGGTATCACAAATCCTATTGCAATGTTGTCGGCACTTCTCGCTGCAAAACTTCGATAAATCGTGCCACTTGTCCCCCACTCTGACTCCTGTGGCCCCACACTCTTCTTGTACTCATTGGAATATCACGTATCGCAATATAGCAATTCCTGTTGCTATGTTCACGGAGTTCAACCCATGAAACCCCGATACACGATTTCACGTGTAAATATGATGGCCCCTGTGGCTCGGATCAACAGTCCTGCCCCTCCTGAGCTTCGAACTTTGGGAATACTTCACCGTATCTCCCCTGCACCTCTGTGAGATCTAATGACTCACGGGACTTCGCGAGATCTCCTCAGGGAACTCCAACCGTTCGTCTTTCCTTGATGATTCCTGCAAATGACCAAGTGTTCCTCCCAGAACTTTTCCACCTGCAGCGTGAACTTACGACGCCTTCTTGAACCTTTAAGGCACAATTTCTCGCACTGTTCTTTGACAACTCCGAAGGCCTTATCCTTCTTGAGCTTTTTATAAAATACCCTTGCATGCACTCCTTGTGACAACCTTCAAACACGTCTAAGTGTTGAATCTTTTCGACTCTGCGCACACCTGCAGCAACAATCCTTCAACTCTTGCTTAGGTTCGCAACCCTGAACTTCACTTGACCTGTGCACTCCTTGCATGGATCCCGTTCCCAACTGCACTTTGGGTTAATGAGAACAAAATTTTAACTATTTGAGCTTCAGAGACACAACCCTGAATTCTTGTCGACGCACTCCTTGTAGGAACTTCAACTGCACTCCTTGCAGGAATTCTTACTCAGATAGAGAAACAATTGAAACTCATTCCTTCTTCCTCTCAGACTTCAAGCTCAAACATGAAATCATATACACAGCATATAAAAGCAAATGTATAACTGGAATCAAACATTCATGAGCATATCATTCAACATACATGCACAGAGAACAAACACGACACCATGAATTTGAATCAAAGCTTTCTTCTATTAATCCAAATATCTGTACATGGGTGTTCTTACACAACTCTCTTCTTGCTCTTGCTCAAATGCTTCATCAATCTAATAATGGTACAATACACAATGAGGGTGTCTATATCCCGTTTCCCTCTTGCGCTCTCAACTGTTTAGTCTAGAATTAAATTCTATCTACTTTACATTAACTATCTTAAATGCCTTCTACCTACTAAGGACGAGAGCAACCTGCTCAAGGTCCATTTACAATATACAAGTGAGCTTCATTAAATTGCTACATTTATGTTCGCGCAACAATTCCAAGGTAAATTTCAAAATTTGTGCTGGCGCTTGTCTAGTTGTCCTCTGCTTCCACGCTGGCTCGCTTGATGTGGGAGATGGTCCTGCATCACTTCAACCTGTAAAAGAAAAAATGATGAGAGCACCCAATGAAGAAATCAACAAACACAATGTTATGGGAAATGTCGAGCTTGAGAAATGAATAAATCATTTGAGGAAGTTGTGTTGGCTTCTCAGATCCGAAATTTACAAACCCTAGTTGCAAATAAACAATAAGAATCGACTAGGTTATTAATATCACCAATGTTTGTCAATTAAGCTCAAGAAATTGAAAAAAATGGTTTTAAAGAAAACTTTAAATTTGATTAACAAAATGAAAAAAATACCTTCATTAGGCGATGGGGTTTTTAATCTTGGTGAAAAAAAATCTATTTCTCGAGAAAATCCTTGAAGATTTTTTATCACTTATTGAATACAAATACAATCCAAGATACGATGGATCTTATGAAAATTTCTTAAGGAGGAAATGGTAATAATCAAATCTAAAAAAGTTGTTAAAGATTTTAATTAAATTTCATACGGAAAAGATAAGTTCAAAACATTAGCCTTTAGGAATATAAAATTTAATTAATAAATGAGGAACAAAAAGGTTGTAAACCATACCTTATCCAATAAAAAAACTCTCACAACCCTTGCTCAATCAAGAAATTACCATGATCTAATTGTCATTAAATCATAAAAATTTCACAAAAGAAAAACTTACACCAACAATGCTCGAGTAAAGTACTTCCTTTATTCTCCAATTGTCTTTACAAATGAGAGGCCTTCCCCTTTCATAAATGAAGAGGAGGCATGAAACCATTTACAAAAACCATGGGTAAAATCATTGAACCACGAGCAAAATGATATTTTAAATGTGGTCCTACAA
>JASDQU010587649.1:26314-37010 GCA_032191745.1 Picea mariana | reverse complement strand
CCTTGGCCCAAAATTACTTAGGTTACCTAGTTTCATTTTTCTTAGTAGGGTTTGCTCATTATATATTTTTTCTTGAGTAGATTAGCCTTAGATAGTTTCATTCCTTAGTTAGACTATACTCCTACCAACCTTCTACCTTTGGCATATATTTTGCTACAACTCTAAGTTTACTTACCCTGGGTTGACAATTTAATTGAGGGTAGTTTAGTGTCTTTTTTAGTACATATAAATCACCTAACATTTTGATGCCATTGTCGGGGAGTTGTCTTAAGGTAAGAAGTAGTTAGGAAATATATCATCCTTAGACCTTAGCATTAGTTTGGTGGCGGGGGAGCTTTAAGACGAGAGGTAAGAACCTGCGCATCTGCTATAGCAGGTTCCCCCAAACCCAATGGTAGTTTTTCTTTTTCTTTTTGTTTACTTTCATGAAATAGACCTAGAAACCCGATAGTAGCTTTTCTCTTTTGCTTTTACTTTCTTTCATGAATAGGCCTAGAGACCCACAAGGAAGATATATTAAATCAAAATCAGACCTTTCAACCAAGGTTCCTTCCGATCTCCTTGGGGGAAGGAACATTCGACTCATAATATTCGTAGACCAATACCGAAAAATAGGAGCTAGCTCAACCCAAAGATCTAAAGAAGTCTTTAAAAGAGACTAAAATAGGGAGCACTATAGAATAAGAAATTGAAGCATCAATAATAGTGGGACAGGAGGCAAGATCACTCGAGCCTTCCGCAGAACCAAACAATACAACCTTTGTTTTCTTACCACCATCAGGAGATCCTAACTTTGTAGACATCATCTTTGTGTGAACAGAGTTTTATCAAATGACAAGATGAATTCAAAGGTGACCATTAGTTTAAAAGAACTCTCTCAAATCCTAGCAACAAATGGGATCTATTCTTTTCAGGAAGAACACATCTTGACAATAGTCAAGAACTTATCTACCTCTCCAGAAATATTAGAAGAATCAAGGTCCTATGAGCTACAAAATGATCTTCCTTGCCAAACTGTGAAGGAATTTGAAAACTTATGGACTACCTCTGGTAGAGAGAAATCAATAAGACCTGAGATTGAGGAGTTCTCAACATCCATCTCAACAGATCCTTTATGTACTTCAGAAATCAATCATCCAAAAGAAGAGGATCTGCATAGCATGATGAATGAGAGCATAGAAATTACTGTTGATAAACATCAAGATTACATTGAAATTTGGTTTTAAGAGGTCATCAGGCCACAATACTATTCTCTTCTTCAACACCTTTTGATGCCCAAACAAGTAGGTCGGTTGGTTCTTCATATCCAGGTAATCACTGCAGTAACTTTTTCATACATGGATATGAGTATGTTTCTTATCTTGCTCCGCACATGGTTACATTGGAAGAGTTCTTACACTTGAATAAATATTTTCCCTTTCTTTTTAGGTAGGGTAGGATAGTAAATAAAAGTTGCATGTTGTTAGTTTAGCTTAGAGTCTAATGCAACCTCATTTTACATTTTAGTTTAATAAAATAACTATGAGATACATGTTCCAGTGACTTGATCTCATTAGTCTTTGATATTTTAGAGTGTGTTTTTTTCTCGAGACTTATGTAGGTATTTATTTCACCAGGAGTAGACAATTTCAAGGAAATATAAAAGAAGGATTTGTCTTAGAAACATTGCTATACTTGAACCTTGTTGTCTGCTAAGCATGAAATGAATAATGACTTGTTGTAGTTAACCATGTTTTTGCAAAGATTTTCATCTTCTTGTTCTTAAGGCATTTTAAAAAGCAGTTGCTCTTGAAACTCTTCACCACTCTATAAGGAAGTGATACCATAACTATCAAGCTTAGAGGTCTCTCGTACAATTTTTGCAAGAAGCCTGAGTAAGTGAGTCAAGTGTCTTTATCAAAGAGTAACAAGGAGGTCTAATTAGTGGTTAGTCATGGAAACATCACAATAACTACAAAGGAAGAAAGTAAGTTGAGCCTAGAGATACCTTTCTGTTCTTTCTCAATGGTACCATCCACTACACACTAAATAACTTGATTATATCATATCTTTAGATAGACCATGTCCGATTAAGTACCCTTTACATTGGGACAATCACTAAATAATATAACGGAAAGTCATCCTCTAACATAAATACCATCCCAATTAAAAAGAAAAAGAAAGAAAAAGTTGTTTTAGAGTTGTTCCCCCATCTTCTTGCATAATCAATCTTATACTAAAATCTTAAAGGATGGAGGGCCAGTATTTGAGGGTTTAAGAGGCTAACCCGCCAGGATACTGAACAGGTCTGCTGGCAGCGGGTACCGTCCTGTGGTACGACTAGGTAAACCTGTCGGAGTACTGAACAGGCTTGCTGGCAGCGGGGCATTCTACTTGGTGAGGATGATGATCTGACAAAAATAAATAATAAATCTAAACTTGTCTTGATGTACGACATTATTTGCAGACAAAGTTGACATGGAATATGTGTGGTTAAGCTCAGGTTAATGAATCCCATAAACTAGCCATTGGGAAATGACTCTAAGACTATCTTGAAACTCTCTTTCCTACCTCTTCTTATCTATATATAAGATCTCTTATCCTATAGGTGGGGCCATCTTCTAACTGTCTCGTCAGACCAATCTGTAAAATTTTATCTCTACACTTGACATACTATAAATCTTCGGCTATTGGGGGATACTGATTGGTTTCCTATACTTTTGATTGTGAGGTGTCACAATACTTAGGTGTGGGGGAGGGGTTCATGAGTTGACAAATGATCATTGCCTAAAGAAGTAAATCTTTGTAAACATTTTGTATTATTTTCATGATACATGTTATTACATCAGCATCCATTTTATCTGGAAGTGTTATAAATTGTTGTATATGTCCTTAACAAACCACTCTGTTGGTTTATTTTTGTTACAGGTCGTTCATTGTAGGTTTGACATTATATGTTCTATGCAAGTGGATTGAGTGAGCATGGTGGCAAAATCAACAACAATGGAACACTCTTAGCCTACCTCAACTCTTATTCACTATGTTCGTGGCCTCTGAGGAATCAATTGCCTCAGCCACAAGGCTCCCAAGAGTTGGAGACCATTGATTTAAACACCACTAGTTGCCAAGAGCAAGCTATAATAGGGTTTTCAAAATTGAGTTTCAAAACATCTCTAGAGCTAAGGAATACTCCAAGGAGTGGATAAAATAGGATCTAATCGACCCTCTCATAATCATCACCATATTGATTACATGTGAAGGTAGATATTCCGTCTTTAAAGCCTGTCAATTTCGATTATTAGCTCACTTTCAGTTCAATAAGCCATTGTAACTTTCCCTTTTACTTCTTGAAGAGTCTAGCGAATATGTCTTCCCAAGTGAGGAAGGATGTAACCAATCCCCATAAAAACCTATTTCACCATAGCCTTATCAAACTACTTGTCTTAGCCGAGTTGGAAAACAGGAGAAAATGTGGGATGAGTTCATTTACCAATTTGCAAACCCTCATCCTACAATCAAGACTAGCAAGAAGACTCTTGATCTAGGGACTGTTACTCCACCCAAACCCTCATGCTCAAGCTATTCCTTTACTGGGACAAAAGTCCAAGACGCCTATTGTTAATTCATGGCATGAGGATGTGCCATATATTCGGTCTGGGGGGAGTTTCCTGAGCTAAAAATGCTAAGCATTGCCCATTTGTATAGCAAACCCATGAGAAGAGGAAGTAGGATTTCTATCAAAATTCTGTCATACTGTCTTTTTTTACAAAGTCTTGGGATATTATATCAGTAGTTGTTTGTATTGGTATGATAAATTATATACTGCTGACATCATTGTGTGTGTTATAATATCCTGTGCATTTTTTGTTTATGTTGTAGAAGACTGCTTATACTTAACTACTCTTTGTGACAAATATAGAGCGATTACAACTGCTAAATACTTACTGTCATCTGTATTCCAAGCTTATGAAAAGAGGATCAGTTGTTTGAATTGTTACATATTAATGACAGGGACTAACAATTCTCCTATTCACCATTCCTACCAGTACAAACCAAGTCTTTTGTTAGTATATGTCAGTTCTGTCAGTCACCAATGATCAAATTTACTCTTTCATGTGATTGATAGGATTATTAGGTCAAATTGTTATATTTTCAAAATAAAATTCTCAAATACAATTTGACATCTCTTGGTTGTAAAATTGGCATTGGTGTGTCTAGGTGTCATTACTACTCCCTCCACTCATCCAAGGTCATAAATTCTCATCATGGTCATGTCATCCTTCCTTGTCATAAATTTTCAAATGATTGTCTTAGTCAAAGTTCTACTTAAAAATTGGTTTTTGAATTAAGGAAGATGAATTTGACAAAAGTGAAAGATTTTTTTGTTAATAATAGACCAAGAAACAAAAACCTCCTTCATTTTATGCACAGGATTTATTGTTTGAGACAAATCCCCCAAGTATAGGCACTATAAGAGGGTTTCTGCACATTTGGACAGCTTGACTCGAAGTCCATTTTTCATAGGTTTGGAGAAGGAATTTACAGTTATTGATGGTTCCATTGTGTAGAAGACATCATAAAATTTCCATCCATACCACTTTCATCCCAAAATTCCTCTCAAAGACCATATTGCGTTTCTGCTAAGAGCACGTTGTGCTTCTGCAAGTTTTGAGTAACCAACTTCAAGTTGGGATTATGAACAAATGGGAAAGTAATTTTAAAACCTGGAGGAGGTTTTTTTTCATAACATACCAAAATACAATAAACTCTCTCAGTTTTTGGAATATACTTTATGGCTTGGGATATATTCTATCATCTTAGAGGCCTATGCTTTTAGAAAATAAAATACTTTGTTTTTCCTGTTTTAGTCATATTTTATTTTTATGTTTTCCTAACAACTGAAAGTGCATTTAAAAAAAAAAAGAGAGGGTTTTATCAAGGACATATTAAAAAACAATAACCTCTCTCATTTTTTAAATATAAGTTATGTTTTTGGATATATTCAATTCTCTTAGAGGCCTAGTTTTTCAGAAAATAAAACACTATGTTTTTCCTGTTTTAGTCATATTTTTGTTTTGTGTTTTTATAATAACTGAAAGTGAATTTTTGAAAACCAACAGAAATTTTTGTCAAGGAAATATTCAAAAACAAAAACCTCTCTCAATTTTTACATAGGTTTTACTTCCTTGTAGTTGCAGGTGTCACTTTGATACCTATTTTTCACAAGTTCACCAGGCCAGAATTGTTGCGCTTATGGGAAGTCACTTTTGGAACTAATTTTTGCAGAGGTCAAATTGTTTTTTTACATGGTTTAAAGGATCAAGGGTATAATATACATCTCAAGGATTCCTCACATGTCATCAGCAGCCTCCAAAAACTCCAAACCCTGCAATTCAAACTCAGAGAGCATGAAACACTGAGTTGTCATTTACGCCATGATAATGTTGTCCTACAATCCAAGATGAATTCTCTACAGCGTTAGGTTTATGATATTAACTACCACCAATAATAGTCTCTGGATGTAATTGAAACACCATGGAAATCCTAAGTCAAAATTCCCTGGGAAAGAGGGAGAAACTTCTAAAGCTAATCCACCCCCTCCTTCACAAGTTTAGTCATAAAGGGAAATTTCTTTTTGTTTGCAGTGGGACCTGCAAAATCTTAGGTGTGGGGGTAATGTTGGGCCCAAGATATGATCACTTTCATGATGGTTATTATACACTTTTGCCACATGTACATATGTGTTTTTCATACTTTAAATGAGCTTTTTGAAGAATTTCATGATAAAATGGTATGATCGCCATAAGGTACGTGTAATTCATGTTTAATGATTGAATCAAGTATAATTCATCATGTTTTATGGTTTACAAGAGATAATTCACGTTTTTTGGTGTTACAGGGCAAAAATGCACTATGTTTCTAGTTTCGGCACTTGATCCGGCACTCGTTCCAGCACTCTGTATTGCACAAAAACGTAAGGCAAGTTGGAGGTTATGGTATTGGCGGCCAATGANCCAGCTACTAAGCTCCAGATAACTCAGTTTTAGTTGTCCAAAGAAGACGATTATTGGCTCACTTTGTTTTGTCAGTTAGGGCATCATTTATTGTAATTTGCTGAATTTTGAAGTGGTTTGACCCTCCTGTGGTCAACCACTTGGTTTGTAAACCTATAAATACTACCAGGATGGTCATTAGATTGTTAAGCAAGTAGAAGATCCATTAAATTAGAGACAAATTTGTTTTTCTCTGTTTTTGAGTTTTTACATTGCCAGAATTATGCTAGAACTGCATTTTGGATTTTTATGGTGAATTTGGCCTGCTAAGTTCATGGTGTGCTTTTAAAGAGTGACCACAACTTTTTGGGGGGACCACTAGCAGTCTGGTAACTGTCTTCATGTCTATTTTTCATTTTCTAATTTAAATTGTCTTTTTATCTTCCTGTACATGTATATTTTTATTTAATTAATTAGTTTGTTGTAGCTTATTGTTTTACTTCTTTTTGCAGGTTAGATGATGATATGTGTTAGTATGTGTTGATTTTATAGATTAGAAAAGGCTTGCAAGTCTCTCTCTCTCTCTCTCTCTCTCTCTCTCTCTCTCTCTCTCTATGCTAACCCTGTGTGCAATTAGAAAGTCACTCTCTATACTAACCCCATGCACATTTAGATATCAGATTATGCTTTTATTTATGATTTCATAGTCAAGTTTAAAACAAAGTTTTGATTAGAATAGCATAGAGTTTAATTTGGGTTTTCTCTGACAGGGATTGATGGATGGGTAGATTTACTTCCAATTTTTATAGTTTTCTTATCTTAGTTTTACATAGATTTCATTTACTTAGTTATTGGTTAATGTAATTGTCAATTTACTTCTTGATATCATAGTTTAATTTCTGTTTTTAATTCATTTTCTTATCATAGTTTGAATAGTTAAAATAGACATAGTATAGTTTTATTTCACGCAATTTCCTTTCTTAGAATTAAAGTGCAATTGAATTTCTTAGTTAATGAATGAATCTAGTTTGCTTACATAGTGTAGAATTGGAATAATAACCTCATTATGTTGTTGATGGTTCATACATGAATATGCAGGGTATTTAATATTATCTTTGTCATGGCTAAATTCTCCTTAGATTGTTTAATCCATACCCTTCATTTTGCCATTGAGATTAGTGTTGAGTGTATACCATTGGAATTTTCCTTTGTTGTCAAGTGTCATCGAGATATCATCTGTCACCACCGAAGGCATTCACACAACCACCATCATTACATTTGATTGCTTCACAGATTAAAGATAGTTTCTTGCTTTCGTAGATTAGAAGAGATAGTTTCTTGTTTTCATAAGTTTAGTTGGTAGTCTTTCTTTCTTTCAATAAAATAGATTTCCTTTCATGCATTGCATTGAGTATTTAAATTTCCTTTCATGCAAGAGAAATAGGTTTGCATTAGGCATTTAGTTCACTTGCCTCTTAGGCTAGGTAGTTGTTCAATGAGAAGTCTTTGCTTACTTGTCCCTTTGCTTTAGTAGGATAGATAGTTGTCTTTGCTTACTTGTCTTTTGCTTTAGTAGGTTAGTTAGGTGTCTTTGCTTACTTGTCTATTTTATTTAATAGGTTAGATAGGTGTTTTTGCTTGCTTATTTAATTGCTTTCATAGGGTAGTTTCTCATTGAATGTAGGTTGGCAAGTTAAAAGTAGTTTGCTTTCATCATTTGCTTAGTATGCTTAGTAGTTTGCTTTTTCTTATTGTTTTCTTTACATAGAGTTTTCATTTACTTTCTTAGGAACTATCCATCAATCCTTGGCCCAAAAGTACTTAGGTTACCTAGTTTCATTTTGCTTAGTAGGGTTTGCTCATTATATAGCTTTTCTTGAGTAGATTAGCTTTAGATAGTTGCCTTCCTTAGTTAGACTATACTCCTACCAGCCTTCTACCTTTGGCATATGTTTTGCTACAACTCTAAGTTTACTTACCCCGGGTTGACAATTTAATTAAGGGTAGTTTAGTGTCTTTTTTAGTACATATAAATCACCTAACAACATGCAACACTATTTCCTTGCACGAAATCCATTTCATGGATCGTGAAGCATGTTGATATGGATACTCGACACATAATGAATTCTTAAGGTTGCTTAATCACCTTTTTATAGGCTTTAGTGATTTCCTCCTTCTATCATCTAGAGGAGGGAGAAAAGGCATTGGAAAAGAAGCTATTAAAGAATTTCTCTCACAGTCCTAGTGAACTCCTAAAGAGTTGGTATAGACTTGGAAATTTGTTCAAGTCTAGACCATATAACAAATATCCAAAAAAATTGCTCAGGCTACCATACCAATATGAAGTGATGATGATATGTAGGTTTTATGAAGAACCCAATGCTCAACAATTCAAAATAACATGGGTGCCTCTCTTGTATTGTGCCATAGACAACAGTTCGACATTCAAATAAGCATAAATATTATCCTCTGCCTTGGAGGAAGCACTTGTAGCGGAAAAGCACACTTCTCTAGGGGAATTTCCAAGCTTCCACATGCCATCCTTCATCCTTCTTCCTCAACATGATGTGTGTATGCCACACTTATCCTCAGATGGATTGGGCATGGCAACCTAATGATCCTCCAATTCACATCTACTGCAAAGTGCTATGGGAGCACATATATCATTTTGAATACACAAAAATATGTGACAATTTCTTAATCCCCTTATACTAACTCATATTTGGTTCTCCAATTCCCTGCATGACAGATAAAGCTTATAACATATTCAAAAGGATAGGGTATTGGTATCTCCTTGAATACAGAACCTACATCAGGATATATGGAGATAACAAAGTTCCCCTTTTTCTCCCAAATTTTTTCCTAGACAGATTAGTATTGCAGGAAATCACATATCAGATGATTATACATGGGATAGGCACAACATTATATAGGGATAAGAAATCCATATGTCCTCCTCTCCCACTCTATTTTGGGTCATACTCATTTAAATATGCCAAGGAAGCACAAGCATATGCAAATACATTGGCCATCTTTCCAATTTGGTGAAGAAATAATCTAAAGGCACGATCCTCTAGATGTTGTCAACACCCTCTGCAGCAAATGCAAACACATATGAGAGTACACAACCGACATCTAGGAGGAATAATAAATCTACTACCAAGACAGAACCTACCATGACGTAATTTTTAAAAGGAGAGGAAACCCACTGGGCAGGGTAGAAGATGAACAAAGAGCAAGAGAGGCTCAAAAGAAAATCTAAGAGGAATAATTAGCAAAAAAAACAACAAAAATACCAACACCACCACCAACAACAACAACATTTGAGGTAGCAACAACTGAAGAATAAAAGAAAAGAAAAGCAGTAGAAGTTGCTAAGACAAAACAAAATAAGAAGAGAAAAGAAGAGGAAGTTGAAAAATAGTGACAAAAAGCGATAATAGAAGAAGCATTAGCAGCCAAAGTAGATGACAAACAACAAAGAAAGAAGGAGAAATAAAGGAAGAAGGAGAAACAAAGGAAAAGAAGAGAAGAATAGGTAGAATGTAAGAAGCAGGAAGAAGCAACATAGGATGAAGAAAAAATTAAAGCAACGACATAAGAAAAAACAACAATGAAAGAAGCAACAACAATAGAGGAACAATGAAAAAAGGAGGAAGAAGAAAGAAATAGCAACATAGAGTCCATGGACATGGATATTTTTAGATAATCAACCAACATATTGCTCACAGGGGGACATTTCCCATTAGGTGAACTAGGAGTAGGAACATATACACCATCGAAGTCCTGGAAGGTGGAAAATTTAAACGCCTTCATATTCGAAAAAGAATTGGGTAAGATAATCTTGCAAAAGACTAGAAAGATACCAGTCTTTGGAAAGACTCCTTTGTCAGTAACAATTGAAAATAAGGTAATAGAATATGTTAGGGATGATCTGATTTCAATATCCTCAGTCGGTGTCGCTTTCACAGTAGATTCATAGAAAAATATAAAAGTCTTGGTGCATGAAAGCAATGAAAATGATGAAAGGATAAGAGAATTAGAAGAAGAATTCCAGCATAGTAAAAGTGATTGGGAAAACATCAAAGAATTCAGGGTCGATGCAGAGGGATTTAAGATAGAACTCCATAATCTAGAGACACATTTGTACACAAATCTACATGTTTTCCAATAGTTATCCACCCAAATTATGGCTCAACACAACAGATCCCAAACCAAGAACATAGAGTTCACCATAACCACAAAAGGTTTGAATGAGACACAATGGTGGATTATAGAAAAACTTGATGCTCCACCATAATTTCCATGCATAATAGAGTGCAAGAGGAAGCTCAACTACACTGCACTTGACAACTGCTAGAAAACCAAGAAAAAAATTGAGTATTTTAGGAATTCACTCTTAATTTGTGCCCACCTCCAAAAAGAAACATAGATTTTGGCTCACAAAATACATCTACCCCAAATCAAAGAGCTAGGTAAACTGAAAACCAATGAATAGAGTTTCTCATAAGTAGAACATAATATGAAGCAAAGACAGATGTATGTCAGAGTTGTGACCAAAGTGATAATGGATTTAATGAATGATTATTTAGTGAAACCCACAAGGGCCCAAAGTATGATTCAAGCCTTCATGGTAAATTTAAATAGAGATATGAAGACCCTCTCCCATAATGAAGTGGCTCAAGATGTCACTTTGGAGTCATTACTCTTTGGCATAATCATTT
>JASDQU010587648.1:12365-22904 GCA_032191745.1 Picea mariana | reverse complement strand
GCTCTTAAACCCTAGGAGAGGGACATAAAGTGCTTCTTCCTCTCTCTAGTCTTCTCCACTTGTTAATTGTTAAAGGATCTTGTCTAGAGAGTCCTCTAAATACCTAAAGTGATAGCACTTTAAAATTTTATTCTAGAACTTATTGCAAATATTTTTCAAGAGTCTAAGGAGGGAATAATTCACTAGGGCCTAAGCGTGTTTACACTCTAGTGAATTCATCTTTGAAGACTTGAATGCTTGAGGCCTTGAAGTGCCAACACCTCTAGTATTGACTTATTTTTCCTTTGACCACTATTATCATTTATTTTTCCAAGTTATTTTTTGTTGCTGTAATTGGCTCCATAAGCCCAAAAGGCACCGATTTCTATTGCTCTTGTGAAGGATTGATCAAACAAACACTCAAACTTTACTCTCTCAAGCCTTTAATAACTATCTCTAACCCTATATTAGCCTAGATTACTAATCTAATTGTTGTTGTTGCAAAACATTTCTACAACCATAATAACTGTTGTAATTTTATGCATACACTAACCTAACTCATGGCTAACTCACTTGGAATTTGCTTGGGACAATTGCTAATCAATCTATGTGATAAATGTTAAGATTTCATTGTGTTTTATTGCAATTATGAGCACTAATTCTTGTGGTTTTTATAAAACATTTATTATTGTTGTAAACTGATAACTTACACAATTTCATATCATCCAACATATATGTTGGGCGCAGGCCGATTTTGAGGAAGAATCCAATTTTGGAAAGTAGAAAAGTACAGTTGGAAGGAAAAGTAATGTGTGTGAGGGAAAGATGCATGCAAAGGAGGAAATCATGCAAGGTGCACATGCAGGAAAACCTAATCACATTAGGGATAGGGTTTTTTTAAGAGATTGTGATGGCCAATAAGCCAAAAATAAGTATAAATAAGTACCTAGGAGGTCTAGGTTGAGAGTTCCAAGAAAGTTAGAGAATATTGTTTTTCTTGGCTAGGAGAATGACTGTAAGATATGATACCCTTTTGTAAGTTTTTGAGTTGTAGGAGAGTCAAGTAACTAGATCCAGAGGATTAGATCACAGGCTGAGGATCCTGGTGCAATCTAGTCAGCCTCATTGGGGTCATGGACTCTGTTTTGTGATTGTATGTTCAAAAATTGTAGTCTGCACAGTGCCATATATTACAGAACCATAATAAAAGAGCCTAAGAGCCAAATCTTTATGGACGTATCCCAGGAGGGGGTGAACCAAGGTAACACATCTGTTATGTGTTGTGATTGATTGCAGGGTTACCTTCTATAAGTAGTTATACTACAAATGGATGAATGGATAATTCTATGATATCTTCTATATGTTAGATCTATTAGAATGCATGCATAGACCTAACAGGTGAATGAATAGTAAGAAGAATATAAATAACAACTATATCAAGGCCTAAGAGGATGAAATGAAATGCCATATCTTCACTCTTTCCTAGACTGTAAGCATCTAAGTAGTGTAATCACCCATAGAACTATCTCGGTTGAGACTACACAATACACTTTGTGTGATGTGTTTCCTTTTGGTTTACCAGGAGGGCCGATTGTTTTAGAGGGATTTGTTGGAATCTTGCTCATATATGAACCTGGGTCAGCCCAAGAAGTAGTTAGAGAAGGAGTGAAAACCAAAATTATATATTGATTGTCTATTATCTATTGAGGTCTTATTATCATTCTTGTACTTGGAAATTGCTATACATATGCTGTAATTTTCTTGTTCGAGGAAGGTACACCAATTACTCTTCTTTGCCTCAATTTCTTGGACATAGACAGTCTTGACCTTGTGATTTTGGTAACTAGTGAGAGGGGGGGTAAAATGGATCATAACCTTAGGTTTCTAACCCTTTAGGTTACTAGGGAAACTGCTCATGGGGTAAATTTTACCTATCCCTAAAAGTGGGGATTTCCTATTGAGATGACAATGATAGGATATCATGTTGTTACACCAATTTCACCTACTTATCTTGGGCTTTGGACAAGTACATATTGTGTGATAACATGGCCCTTTGGTTTTACAATGAAATTCTTAGTCTTTATGCACACCAAGTAGGTTTATGTCTGGAAATGTCAATATAAGTTTATAGACATGTATAAAATCACAAACTATAGCTTATGCAAGTCGAACCACTAAATTTGGCTCAAAATTGAGACTAAGGTGTGCACTTGAGGCTGAGGTAGTTTTGCATCCAAATTTACATGAAATACCAATTCTAGGTGCATGAAAGAAACCCATCATGTTATTCAATTTAACTTTAGATGCATAGGTAAATTTACCATTCATGTAACTCCATCTTAAAACTTATAAAACAAATTTTGGAGCTACAAGGAATCTTGGACATGCATTTTCATTTAGTCACTTAGTGCAGTTTTTACCTTGCAAATTACAAGGCAAACTTTGTTGTTTTTTCACAACCACCATTTTTAAACGTGAAATTGCAAAATAAACAACATGAACATGTCGAATATTATTAACAACATCCCCAACAACTTACACAACTCAAATATAAGGTATAATACAACATTGGGTTACTTTTTACAAATAGTTTGTGCATTTCGATGGTTTTACTATGCATCTCTTGCCTATTTTTTCACATAAGAGTATTTTATGACTAAAAAATGAAAAACTGACCTTGGTTTCTCTCATAACCCACCATCCTCTGATTCATCAAAATGTCGTGAATATTTTTGCATAGGATTCATCCTTTTTGGATTGTAAATGAAGTTCTAATTGTACTAATAGGTTATAAATATTGGAATGAACAATTTACAACTTAAATACTAAACTATTGATCCTTAGCCAACTTTGGGTGTGCAATTTAATATAACCAACTTTAACAATTTGGCCTTTTGGTTTTACAATGCAATTTTGATCCTTTATGCACACCAGGTAGGTTTATGTCTGAAAAATGCCAATATAAGTTTTATAGACATGTGTAAAATCACAAAATACATCTTATTAAAGATGAACCACTAAATTTGCCTCAAATTTGAGACTAGGGCATGCATTTGAGGCTGAGGTAGTTTTCCCTTCAAATTTACATGAAATCCCAATTCTAGGTACATGAAAGCAACCTCTCATGTTCTTCAATTGAACTTTAGATGCATAGGTATATTTATCATTTATGTAAATCCATAATAAAACTTATAAAACAATTTTTGGATCTATAGGGAAGTTTGGGCATGCATTTTAATTTTGTCACTTATTATAGTGTAGGCCATGCAAATTACAAGGCAAACTTTGCCTCGTTTGCACAACCACCCTCCTTAAAATTGCAATTGAAAAATTAACAACATGAACAGGTCTACTATGATAAACCACACCCCCAACAACTTGCACAACTCAAATCTAATATATAATACAACCTTGGGTTACTTTTTACAAAACGGTTGCGCATTTCAAGGGTTTTACGAGGCATATATTGCCTATTTTTCCATAGAAGAGTCTTTTATGACTCTTAATGAAAAATGGACCTTGGTTTCTCTCATAACCCACCATCCTATGATTCATCAAAATTTCATGAATATTTGTGCATAGAAATCATCATTTTTTAGCGTATAGTTTAGACCTTGCAGTTTCATATAACCGACATTAAGAATTTGGCCCTTTGGTTTTAGAAGACATTTTTTAGCCTTTATGCACATCAAGTAGGTTTCTGTCTAAAATTTCCAATATAATGTTATAGACATGTGTAAAATCACAAACTACAATATATGCAAATTGAACCACTAAATTTGGCTCAAAATTGAGACTAGGGTATGCATTTTAGGTTGAGGCGGTTTTGCATTCAAATTTACATGAAATCCCAATTCTAGGTGCATGAAAGCAACCTCTCTTGTTCTTCAATTGAACTTTATATGCATAGGTAAATTTACCATTTATGTAACTCCATCATAAAACTTATAAAACACATTTTGGAGCTACAGGGAAGCTTGGGTGTGTATTTTTATTTGTCACTTAGTATAGTTTAGACCTTGCAAGTTACAAGGAAAACTTTGTCTCTTTTGCACAACCACCCTTTTTAAACTTGCAATTGAAAAATAAACAACATGGACATCTCTACTATGATAAACCACATCCCCAACAACTTGCACAACTCAAATCTAAGGTATAATACAACATTGGGTAGGTTTGGGCACAAACAATAGAGCAAAACTCTATGCCCTCTAGATCCTAATTAAAGTTGCATTAGAAAGCCAGGTTAAGAGGCCACAGGTCTCTGATGACTCGAAACTTCTAATGGAATGAGAAAATGGTAAAAGTAACATTTCTAAATTGGACCTAGTTCCTATTTTCAATAGGATTATGGAAAAGAAATTAGTTTTGAAGAGGTGTCCTTTGCTCATGTCTACAAGGAATTCAACCACAAAGTTGATCAATTATCAAAGGAAGCACTCATTTTGGAGGAAGTGTTTTTTATTGTTCATGAGATTAAGGACCATAATCCTACATATTTGATACTCTTACATATTTTTGGATGAATGGATTTTTGGTCTTGCTTTATTTTTTGTTTATGTAAAGTTAGAGAGAGTTTGTCTCATGGTTTTGTCTTAGCATCAATATGAAGTTGTTGAACTATTTGTTTAAAGTGTGACCTGTATAAGGATGATTGTAAGAGTCAAAGTCATAAGGATAGGCTTGATTCTTATATGATAAAGGCAGTCTATGAAGTAAATGGATTCTAAAATTAAAAGTAGAAGGGATCTCATTAATGTGTATTTCATTTCCACTAGAAATATCAATACAATTATTTTTGTCTCGTACAAAAAACCTGAAATATAATTTCTTGTAGGTAGATTCAAACATTATTAAAAAGATGAATTAAAGATCACTTAAAGATTGCAGATAATCACTAAAGATCATAACAAGCATCACATATAATACAAATATGAGTCAAAAACATTATTAATATTCCATTAATCCTCATAAATATAAAAGGATATTTACATGATAGACATCACAGATACAATATCCATTACAAAACTAGGCAAACTATAATACAGATTCTACAACTTTCTCCTCCCGAGGAATATCTAACAACCCTTTCCTTTTTTGTCTCTCTACTTACAACCTTGTATATTATGTTCCCCATGGGGACCACCTTGACCCATAGGTCACTTACATAAGTGGATCATGACTAACTTTACATGTATTCACAGGTCCTTGAGCCAGTTATTATAGTTTTGAGGTGATTCTTACTATTTTAGGAACACTCTGCCTTGTTGTAGCCAATCGTCCACTGCAATTGATACTCAGAAGGGTGCTTTATCCAGTCACCATCTTTACACTATGTGGTGGTACTGAAGCATCTTACAGTATGAATGTGTTCCAAAATTGGTAGTGCACCAAAGGGTATAATGGAAGATAAAAAATGCAGTATGGATATGGAGGGTGCACCACTAGGTGAGAAGAGAGTAAGGGAAGTATTGGGGATAATATTGAAGCATAATATTATGGCGGGGATGCAAATTATTGATACAAATAATTTATATGTCTACCAATTGTTATGGTCTTGTTGCTAAGAAAATGTCGTGATATCCTATACCTGGGTCAAACACCTTCAATGCCCATTTGGCCTGACCAACCCATACATATTCCTTCTAGTGAACTAATTTGTCTCTCATATCCTTGTATTGTAACATTCCATTGAAAATGTTGGAATCATTTATTCCTCCCCTCAATATGTGATCCATTTCCTTTGGTCCTCCCATTGTTGCTAGAGACTCCCTCTTTCTCGGTCTTGGTCCCTCCTGGACTGTTGAAATTGATGCGATGTGATTCTTCTTGAATGGTGGCACCATCCACATACAAGTGCCATAATTTGAGATCTGATTCAACCACCTGAATCCATCCCAATTTTCCTCCATGGTGGCATAGTCTAAACATTCTACTTTTAATTGGAATTTTTCATCTGAATATGGTGATCTAAATCTAGGAAAAAACACAATTTTATGTTGTTTAACTTGCATTTTTGAATGCATAAATGGATTCAACATCCTGAAAAACTCTGGGGCACTCAGATTATACAGACTTAACCACTCAACATGCTACTTATAATTCCATGGACTAGTGTCCCTTCATTATACAAAGGGGTAAGGACATGGCAGTATCGATCAGGACCAACCATCATATGACTTGACTGGTCACTTTAACTAATATATGACTTGAAAATCACTCATATCCTATCTAGAAACATAGTTGATTTGATTCAGGTGTTGTCTCACCTTCCCATATCATGGAAACTTATAATATGTACTATATTCGTCCATTAATCCTTGTACTTTTCAATCATATCTATTTTCCATTCATGTTTAATTGATGTCTTAAGATAAAGAGAGCATAATAAACCCATGCCAAACTTTTTTATCCCCTGTAGTAGGCATAATTGATGTCTCTATCAAGACAACATGGGTATAATAATCCAGTGATATACATTTATATCCTTGAGTTGGAATAATTAATGCCCAATTAGGTGCCAAACGCACCCATGAGACAAAAAATTGTTGACATGGCAGTGCCATAGGGTAATGGTGGGTCACAATGGCGATGTTAGCATTGCAGAATAAATGGTATTGAAAACCATAGAATATGAGTTGGAAGTCTGATGAATATTGAACTATGTCATAGGTCCAACGAACGTTGGTGGACCAAGAAACAAATATAAATGAAATTTTGAGAATTAGTGAGTAACGTTCGACGGTAAGGTGGATTTTGTCTGTAAGGTCGGAACACCCCATCAGACTTCAACACCATATGTAGTAGTGAATGGAATCAATTCCCAACACATATCAAGCAGATAGGAACCTATGACCAAGGTTCTCTCCACTACTAATGACTCATCAATGTTGGATGTTACAAAATATTTAACGAGGAGCACTAGAGTTGCCTTGGGATGGCTTCTAGTTCTAGAACAATTTTTCCTTTTTCATCAAGCTCTCGCTGAATAGTTTGAATTGGATTTTCTTCCCAATTACCTTATTTAAGAATGAAACATGGAATATTGGATGTTCCTGTGGTGACGAAATAAACACCAACTTGTAAGCCACACTGCCAATTCGTTGCAGTACTTTATAAGGACCATAGTACTTGGGTTATAATTTGTTGTCGTTTCCATATTTTAGAGACAATTTTTTGTAAGGGTGTAGTGTCACAAAAACTTCATCCCTAGCTCACACTACCTTTCATTGTGATGGTGATATGATTCTTGTCTCATCATGTTTTGTGTTATGGCCAAATTTTCCTTCAAATGTTGGAGTACCTCTTGTAGGAGTTATATTTGTTTCTCCACCACTTGAGCCTTGGTTTTTCCACTAAGTGTTGTTAGGATTTATTGGGGATGAAACCTATGGAGTTCCATAAATGGAAACATTTTTGTTGAGGTGTGGAATTCCATATTGTACCACCATTCTATGAAGGGTAACCACTTGACCTAATGTGATTGTTTCTCTTATGCAAAGAAGCAAAGATAATGTTCGGGGGATTTATTCACAACCTTTTTTTTCCCATATGATTGTGGGTGATATGAGGAGTTATGGACTAGTTGGATATGAAGGAATGAAAATATGTTAGTCCAAAATTACTTGTGCAATTATCTCTATCACTTACAATAATCTTTGGATTTCCCTATAACTTCCGGATTGTTTATATGAATGAAACAACTTTACTTACTTTAAAATAATGAGACAATGAACAAAAATGGGGATACTTCCAAAGTTGATCCACACCTACCATTATGAAATTCTTTCCTTCTTATTTCCACACCTAAAGTTCATTGAAATTCTTCCCAACACTAACTATGTATGGCTAATGTTTTAAATGTCTTGGGGTCTTGATCATCTTTGCTTCTTTTTTTTTGAAAAACCAAACTTTTTTCCACTAACTTTTGAATGTACATTCTAGACCTTCCCAATTTTTTTCCCCTTAATTATGTTATATGTTTTCAAAAATACAGTGTCCTTAAACTGGTGAAGAGTGCAATTCCAAAAGAACCTTCTATTTTATTTTACATTCTTTACATAAATATAATCAATCCTATTCCATATCGAATCATGTTTCCACACAAATTTATCAAATGCATTCTTGTTATTTTGTAGTTCTTAATTGAGCTAATTTTTAATTGCATTTTGTTGCCTTTCTTGCCTTCCTTCCTTTATCCGTTATGCTTATAGGATGGAATTTTTTGGGGAAGGCCTAAAAGAGGATTAAAAAAATTAATGACAAAATGTTTGGTTCACTAAAAAAATAAGGTGTTGATGCTTAAAAGTGCAATGTTGGATACCATGCTCACAAATGATTACCAAGCTTTATTATTTAATTATATTAAAAATGTACTAGTAGGTGGGACCCCTTGTTTTGACTTATGGCACTATGATGGAGACCTGACACTTATATTTTGTTTTCCTATGTATTGGTTATGACACAGTTTCTATAGCGTATTCACTTCAAATCGTAGTTAAAATTACTGTGATAAGAAATTATGGGAAAGATGGTTAAAACATGAAAGAATGTGGTCTTCATTACCTCTCGCAAAATGTGATATGTTGCTTTAATGGGTGAAGGAATATCACTCCAGTTTGATTTTGATTTTATATCGACTATAGTGTACATGGGTGACCACCCCAACTCTTTCTACAATTATGGTGTGCATTGTTTTGATGGAAATATTAGTTGTATTCCTAGCAAATAGTCACATGTTAAATTGAATGGTGGCAAAGGTTGGCACAATTTTAAGTTGGATCATATGCAAACTATGCGATAGTGGGTTTGCATTGATCAATGGGAATGTTAATGGAATGTGAGATATATAATGAACTTTGCTTGTACTATCCATGAATGAATTCCAAGGGAGAAGTGGTGTGCAGTAAATTCACATCACTCTTACTCACCTCAAGCCCGCCACCCTAGTCATTTGCATTGTACTATGTTAGTTGTTGTTCCTCCACCTTGCTCAGTCGTGGAGTAAGAACACACCTTGGTCATTTATCCTTATGCAATATTTTACAAGTATGGGGTTTTTATTACTTCTCCATCCATGAACTTCACTTTTCTCTTAAATCAAGTGTTGGCTCTTTTTGTTCGTGGTATTTGTATTTCTCAAGTTCTCACGATGTTTTTGGACTATGTATTGGTCGTTTTCAGACTTTGGTTTCTCGTGGTGGTTGTTCTGAGACTATTGACATTTTAAGAAAAACAAAGGTCATGGGTGTCTTTGCTATGTGTAACGGTTCATGATTTTTGCTCAGAAAAGGAGTGTTGTTGGGCCTGCCTTGCCTCTGGTTTCTTGTTGGGGTTTCCTCTCTATTTGAAGTTGAGTTTTCCTTGTCTTACGTCTTGTTTTTTTTTTAACACTCTTGTATCCCAATGCACCCGCGTTATAACCTCCACTACGTGACTATTAATGTAAGGCACTTGTGCAGTAAACTTTTTGTGCTTTTAATGGAAAAACCCTCAGTTTGTTTATCCCGCTCTCTTCTCCACTTACTTTCACTGTTATACATCGAACCCTATGAATTATTGTGAAAACCTTTCTTACCCAAATATGATGGGAATATTGTTCTTTCTCTTTTACTTGGGCATGGGTTTAATTGGTCACTTGCTTGGAAATTATGGAAGAAGTATTACACCCACTTATTCATTGGAAGTTACAGTCTGTCTTTATGAATCTTATGGGTTCGATAGCAAACATTGTATATCATTTTTTAAAAATAAACTTTCCATGTTTATCGAATTTGCAAACACCTGTGTATAAGATGTCTGATGATCAAATTCAATAATACGAACTAGGATAAAATTGATGAGGAATTTTGATGAATGATTGGATCAATTAAATGGTGATTATGAACAAAGATTTGTTTTGAGGAATTGCACGAGACTCTATGGAATTTAAGAACTTTGTTGTGGGTTGGTATTATGAGTTGTGACTTGTCCACTCTAAGACCATTGTGGTATTTCCTGTAGCGATTATGATGATGCTCATTTTGATTATATTATATAATGGAAATATTGTTATTATGGTTATTTTGGTTAAATAAAATTATGGGCATATCATATCAGTTACTATGTAATACAATTTCGAAGGCTAGTGAGCATTTTGTTAAGGAAGCATCAGCTTTAGGTTATTGTTTGGAAACAAAGCATTGTTTAAACTTTAAAATTTCAAACAAAAGGATATTATGTTTGCAAGTTTACATCAGAGATAACATGTTTTTATTTTCATTTGAACAATATCCGTATATTTTCCCCACCATTCTATCATTTTTTGCTAATTACACTCCCTCCACGATCCCGATTTCACTTATTTATCCATGTTCTATGATATTAATTTTAAAGAAGAGTCTATATGGGAACAAAGGAAAGTTAATATAGCAAGGCTTGAGGACTAATATTCTTGATATTTTTATATACACAATTAATTGTTTGATTAATTTTTGAATAGTATCCTTATATTGATCCCCTCCATGATAGCATTTTTCACTAATTACACTCCCTTCATATTTCCCTTGAACCCTCTCATTT
>JASDQU010587647.1:25070-35227 GCA_032191745.1 Picea mariana | reverse complement strand
GTTGCAGTAATCAAAAGGAAGCCAACTTTGCTTCATAATACTTTGCAAGAGGCACAGAAGCATGTTTCTCCCCGTGGGATCTTCAGGGAGAGAAAAAAATCCACAAATATTCTCCAGTTACATGGAACTGTTGAGTCACATCACTGACGCAGAACCTTCTAGTTTTGAGGAAGCTATAGATCAGCAAGTATGGAAATATTCCATGATGGAGGAGTACCAATCCATCATGAATAATTATGCATGGGAGATTTTTCCAAGACCTGAAAGGAAGTCTTTGGTGACTTCCAAGTGGCTCTACAAGATTAAACATGCTGCATATGGAAGCATTGATAAATACAAAGCCAAGTTTGTGGCCCATGGATTCTCTCATAAAGAAGGAATAAACTATGAAGAAACATTTTCTCATATGACCAGGTATACTTATATTCGTACCATTATTTCTCTTGCTTCTATGATGGGTTGGAAATTACATCAGATGGATGTAAAGACATGTTTCTCAATGGTGTGATTGAGGAAGAAGCATACATAGAACAACATCAAGGATTTGTGATGCATGGGAAATAGTCCCATGTGTGTAGACTAAAAAAATCCTTGTATGGACTCAAGCAAGATCCCCATGCATGGTATTTGAGAATTGATGGATACTTGTTGAGATTGGGATTCACCAAAAGCATTACGGATCCCAACCTTTACTATAAGGTTGATGGTGATGAACCTATGATTCTAGTACTATACGTTGATGATTTGTTCCTTGTTGGGGCAGAACATGTGATAGATCGTTGCAAGAGGGAGTTGACATATGAGTTTGAAATGAAAAACTTGGGTATAATGCACTAATTATTGGGGTTATAAGTGTGGCAAAGATCTTATTATATTTTTCTTTCACAAGGAAAGTATCTAGTAGAGATCCTGAAGACGTTCAGGATGATGGATTGCAAGTCCATGGCCACACCGATGATAGCAAATTTGAAGAAGCTTAATGAGGCAACTTCAGAATCAAATTTGGTGGACCCTATGATGTGCAAACAACTATTTGGGTCCTTGATGTACCTGGTGAACAACAAGAAAGATATATTCTTTTCCATGAGTGCCTTGAGTTAGTTCATGAGTGAACCAAGGAAATTGCAGTGGGTTGCTGCAAAACATGTGTTGAGGTACCTACGTGGTACATTTGGGTATGGACTCATATACTTCTCAGGTGGAGAAGTAATGTTGCATGGTTATATAGACTCTGAATGGGAAGAGAGCACATTGGATAGAAATATCACTTCAGGGTGTTTCTTTAGTTTGGGTTCTGCTATGATTTATTGGCTTAGAAGGAAGCAGAATTCCATAACACTCAGTACAACAAAGGTGGAGTACATAGCAGCTAGTGTGGTAGTTTGTGAAGCCGTATGGTTTCAAAATGTCCTTGCAGATTTATTTGGTCAGATGCTTGAGCCTACATTGATTCAGTGTGACAATCAAAGTTGCATGAGACTACCAGTGAATCCATTTTCTCATGACAAGTCAAAGCATGTAGAGATAAAATATCACTATATACGAGATATGGTGTAGAGAAGAGATATTAGACTTCAATACATTTCTATTGATGACCCGACTACAAACATTCTGACCAAGCCATTGTCCAAAGCAAAGTTTGTGTACTTATGGGACAAGCTTTGTGTGGCAGAGAATGTCTCCCTCACTGAGAGGGAGTGTTGATGTTTGATGCAACATCATGAGAAATTCTCCTCGAAGGGTCCTATGTGGACTAGTAGGGGAGAATGTGGACTTCATCTTGATGTGACTCAGATGGTCATATGAAGAAACCAAGACACTGGTTTCACGAGGAAACCTCGATATGTATTTGGGGACATTGGTTCCATGAGGGAACCTCGATGTGTCCTAGAGAAGACGTTGGCTCCATAAGGGAACCTCGATATGTCTTAGACATGTGTTCCATGAGGGAACCACGAGATTTATAGTATGGACACAATTCATGAGTGATCTGAGACATTAGTTTCATGAGGGAACCTCGTTATGTCAAGTATAGTCCAAGATGACTTAGCTTGATCAACCCCAAGGGACTGACCACCCCTTGTAGGATGAGCTAGCTCAAGTCTTGTATATACCAACTACATGAAATGTATGAACGCATGTGAATGGATGTTGAAATAGGTAAGGTATTAATATTGGAGGATTCTCATGACTTGAGCTTATGATGGTATATGTATGGAAACCACCTCTTACACTCTATCCTACACCTGACTTGAGGATTGTCGTGGACTTATCTTACATAATATGTATGACCATATGAGAGTTGTATGGTATCATTTATATCCATTCTTACTTGTTGAAAGATGCATGAAATTATGTATGAATTATGCTAGCCATGGGACTTCACCTGTAAACATATGATGGCCATCCGTCTCCCTTCTTCACACTTTGATCGATGGTCTATACTTCATGCTTGGGTTATGATGTATGATAATTCTACTTGACGTATGAATGAATTTTATATGGTAAAAGAGAATAATGTAAAAGCATAACGTAAAAGAGAATCACGTAGAGAATGACGTGGGAGAGAAAAACATGAAGGGGCATAACATGAAAGGGCATGACGTAAAAGAGAATGACGTGAAGAGGCAATGATCATGACTATTCAAAATACGTTTGATGTAAAGGTTATAAATAAAAGAAAAATTACTTCATTGTATAATGATCCACGTTCTTGTTCTCTCTTTTGTAATAGACGATCATTCAAGCTCCAGTGCATGATTATCTTACACACACACATATGTATCTATATATGTTCCAATTATAGTGGTTCAAGATCTGTTGCATTCTTTATTGAATTAAAAGTATACTTTGTAAGAAAGATCTGTGTTCTTTTGTGTTTTGTTTTTACTACATATATATATACATATATAAGTTAAATTATAAACAAATATTCTGCAAAGAAATTTAAACACTAAGGAGCACCAGAAACATGGTGTTTTTGAAAATAGAGTCAGAACCTGTGCTTGCTTGTGAGTTTGGAAGAACGAGATAAGGTGTCATAATGAAAATTGGTCTATAATTTTGGTTTTTCATTTACCCTACCATGGTGTTCCTAAGGACATTAATTATATGCACCAGTTTATAAGATTCAATGGCACCAGTGTTCTTTGATCGGTGCTTGTTATTTTTTTTATAACTTATGATGGTATATTTGAACATATAAGCACCAGTGTGTTATGTTTTAGTTTTTCACTGGTGTGTACATACCATAAAGGTGTTGAAAGATCGATTATCATTGATGTCAACTACAACAAACATAACATAATTAAAAAACCTACGAAGGGAGGAGAACTACAAAGGAAGCTCTATCGAGATCGAAATTCCCATAGAACCAATGAAAGTTTTTGTTTGTAAATGGTGAATATATCCTCATTAGATTTTGGATTATTACATTCATTAGATCCATATTAGGAGCAAGTTCAACCATTAGATCGAGGTAGATCCAAAAGATGAGAGAGATAACTCCCAACCGTCAGATCAGGAGAGATTAAAACCGTTAGATCTAGATTTTAGGTATAACCAGAGCTGTCAGATCGAATTGATCGATTATCAGTCATTGATCGAATCCAAGAAGGATATTTAAATCTTCAGGACTCTGGAACTTCACCACTTCGGTGATTATTGGATACAAGGAAGAGGCATGAAATCACGAAGTCGCGAAAGCCTTAAAATCCCGCCAACCATCAGATCAAGTAAGAACTTTGGTTGAGTTCTCAAACGTCCGATCGAGTATAGTAGAAGGACAAGGTAAGACACAAATTCCTGGAGTCCCAGAGTATTGAAGCCTTGAAATCCCACTAACCATCGGATCAAAGAGGAACTTTAGATGAATTCTCAACCATCTAATCGAGTATAGTGGAAGGACAAGGTAAGCCACAAATTATCGAATTCCTGGAGTTCTGAAGCCCCGAAATCCCACCAACCATTATATCTAGGGAAGAATTCAAGAGTAATGTGAGTCATTATATCAAGTAGTGGAAGGATGGCATAAGCACTTCGGAGGTATAAACTACAGGGTAGTTGAATGAATTTAGAGTTGTAATATCTCGGAGTCTCGAAGTACCGAAGTCTCAAAATAAATAAAGATCGTCCATCTCAACAATTGATTAAGTCATAGCTGTTGGATTAAGCCAGTGGAAAGATAACGTAAGGGGGTGATTTCAACCGAAAGTAAGTAGTGAACATTAACTTACGACCATTTCAATAGGTCAAACTTCGGGAGAGTTGGAATATTGTAAAGGGAGAATATCCCGAAGGTCGAAGTCTGAAGGACTTCGTTCCAACCCCTGGTCATAGGTTATGATCACAAGGGCGATGAAGAGCCAGCGTATAAGGAAATTGGAGATTAAGCCCCATTTTTATCATGTGTTCACAACGTTGGGTTATATGGAGTAATCACAGAAAGAATAGGTGCTTAAGAGGATAAGCACCAAGGAAATAACTCTTGGTCATAACTATCGATCATGTTGATCTGTGACCAAATATCTACTGCTGAAGTGGATGCTTCATTTGGAAAGTTTAGAAGGGGGTTGCAACAATAAATCTAATCAAGTTTCCTTCAAAGAACCACCCATACTGTCCACCTTGCACATTTTCTAAGGAAAGTACTAGTGTGTCAGCTAATTGGGCATGTTATGCATAAAACCCATGTCGTATAATTTTAAAATTCATTTTCATCGCAAGAGAATATTCGTACGAAAATCATTGTCTAATTTGGTGTTCGAAAATCACTTAATAAACAAAAAGTTACCATTTGTGTTAATTAAATGAAGAGGTGAAATGGTTCGTTATTAAAAACACACAATGATTCAATTTCATACCTATTGGAATACTATATAACCAAAAATATTTTGTGAAAGAAAAGTGTCTCTGTGGTCTACATCAGAAGATCAAAAAGCAAGTGCAGAGTATAAGGACGAAATACAAAGATACTTATGAAGTGAGGGTGGAAGGGAGGATCAAGGAAGGATTAGTATCATTTTCCAAATAAAGTTTCAAGACAGGGAGTTGGTGCTTCCTGGGGTTGGTGCCATAAAACAAGGGAGTTCGTGCTTCCTAGGGTTGGTGACCTAAAACAAGGGAGTTGGTGCTTCCTAGGGTTGGATCCCTGAAACAAAGAGGGAGTTGGAGCTTCCTAGGGTTGGTGCCCTAAACAAGGGGATTTTTGTGTTCTGGAGTTTATGCTCTAAATCAATCTTCATATAAAACTTGTAATTTGTAATTTAAGTTTATACTTATTGATGTTATTTACTAAAGTTTCTTGTTGATCAATAAATTTAATAAATGTTTTTTTTTTTTAAAGGTATCAATACTGATTCACCCCTCCTTCTTAGTATTGAATTACATTCCCACAATTAGTATTAGAGCAGGTGCCTTCAACACCGTCTAATAACTGGAATATAGATTATGCATAAATATAATGGATCAGTAAGAAGGAATGTCTTCCACCATAGCACATTTGTTCAAAGGGAATGGTTATGCACTTTGGAGTGAGAGGATGAAAGGCTATATATTGTCCTTGGGTTGTGACATCTAGAAATATGTAGAATATGGGTACACTGCACGTGCTACTCCTCCCACAGACACAATTGGAAAGAAGCTTTGCAATGACAATGCAAGAACATGCAATGCCATCCCAAGAGGATTACCCAATCCTATATTTTTGAAAGTAATGAATTGTAAGTCAATAAAAAAAATATGGGACAAACTAAAGTTCATATATGAAGGATATAGCAAGGTCAAAAAGGCCAAACTACAAACCTACAGAACACACTTTGAAAACTTGAAAATAAAAGAAGAAGAGAACATAGAAGAATATCTTCAGAGAGTAGATGAAGTGATCAACTCAATCAGAGCATTAGGAGAAGAACTAAAAGATCAACCCATTGTCCAAAATATATTGAGATCATTACCCATGTGATATGATGCCGAGATTTCTACTCTTTAAGACAGACCATACCTTGATAATCTCATAATGGATGAACTACATGGGATCCTCACAGTGTATAAGATGAGAATAGGGCAAGAAAGACCAACAAAAGGAGAAACAACCTTCAAAGCATCAAAATAAAATAAGAAACAAGGGAAGGTGTCTAATGAAGATCAATTAGAGATATATGATGAAGAAATAGCTAACTTCATGAAGAAACTCAAGAAAGGAAATGGTAGATACAAGGGAAAGTTTCCTCTAATATGATTTAACTGTGGAAAGATTGGTCATTTTTCTTCCAAATGTCCCTATCCAAAACAAGAAGAAAGTGACGATGAAATAAATTTCAAAGAACATAAGAAGATTCAAACCAAAGACAAAAGGAAGGTCTACAAAAAGAATAATACCTTTTACACTAAAGAGAACAACAAATCATTTTAACAAAGTGAAGAAGAAGAGGAATGTAAGAAACTATTTATGGGTATAGAAACCCAAAATAATCACACTAAAAATACCATTGATATTGAATAAGAAAACTTCGAGGTTGAAGGAGAAGTAGATCTTGAAGAAGAGATGATAAGTTCCCTGGATGAACTCAGAAAGTATAAAAGGAATAACAAGTTGTTAAGAGGACAACTGCTAGAATTTGAACAAGCACAATAAAAGAGAAGGAAGTTTCAAAAACCATAAAAGAATCAGAGCAAATCATCATTGAATTGAAAAATTAGCTTCAAGTAGTCAAAATAAATAAAGAAATATTGGATGAACAATTCAAGGAAAAACAACAAATTTGTAAGAAGCTAGAGGATGAAATTAGTCAGCGAAAAGGAGAACCAAAAAAAGGAAATCACTAGTCAAAGTTTGAGAAAAGTTCAAATATTTTGAATGATATCCTTAATAGCCAAAGAGCACCAAATGATAAATCAGGATTGGGATATGATCAAAATTCAACCTTTACTGCACAAAAAAATGATAAAAAGTCAATCAACTATGYAGATGCTCTTAGAAATCCTTTAAAAGGAGAAGATAACAAGATGAAGATGGAACCATTGAAGACTATTTTTAATAAGAAAGCACCTCATCCAAAAGGAAAAGGAAATACARYAATCAAAAGGATTCCTCCTAATAGATATGAACATATCTTCCTTGGATATTGTTATTCATGCAACAAATTTGGACACAAAGCAATACATTGTAAAGCCTATAGAAACTACAAACCAAGAAATGTCCAAAGATATAAGAACAACAAGAATGATGTAGAGAAAATAAATCATAATTCATTCTCTCCTCTACAATAACATAATGTTGAATGCCACAAGTGCAACAACTATGGCCATAAAACCAGTGAATGTAGATTACCAATGCAATCCTTGAAGACAAGTGTTGGCACAGGGGAAAACCTAGGGTTCAATGCTTCAACAATGCACCAAAAAAACCCTAAATACCATCTGTTTTGGCAACACCTACGAAGCAGAAGAAGTCTCACCCGAGGTAGAGGCAGGGGGGGTTAGAGGACTTAGGTGTATGTAACCAAGCTGGGACACATATCTATTATTATAATACTTCACAAAGTACTTAGAAGATAACATGCATTAGCTTATCAAATTCATTCACATCGCAGAACAAACCCTAAGGATAGATTGGTGCAGTAACAATGAAAAAATACACATTGCACTTAGCATCATAATTTAGATCTAGCACCTTCAACATAAATAAAGCACTAAGCATTCAAGAATATATCTATCATATATAACAATCAGTGAACTAATAATATTCACAACATAAACATCATAGCACAAATAAAACCATCAACACATGATATACGTGGTTCACCCCAGTGTGGGGCTATGTCCACCAACTACTTCTTCTTCTTTATTAGGATTCAATACCTTACATTCTTCTGCTCCGGTGCACTAAGCCACAGAGCCAAGCTTCTCACCAGACAGGTGATCTGTGCACTAAGCACCAGATCCACCTTCCCAAAATTAGGTCAAGGCACATAGCCAACTTCTCTATCAAGCACAGAGCCTTACATACACAGTCTATTGCACTAAGAAACCCAAAACTACTTGCACTTAGCCTTGCAGGATATCAAATCCCCTTTTCTAGATTACATTATTACTTATTTATACTTTTACATTTACAAAAAGGCCTAATCATGGGTAAACCCATAAGCCAACATCCCATAACCCATTACAAAACCATAAAAACCCCATGTTGGGTCCACAAAGCCCACAAAACATGTGAGATCCGCGATCTCAGCTCCGCCTGGGTGCTCCTTCCTCGATCATTGCATCGAAGTCCAAAAAGTGGTCAAACCTGACCAAGATTTCCTCAAAACTTGGTCAAGGTCCAACATGCCCCCAAAACTCACCTGTGACTCATCCCGAGTTAGTCAAATCTAGGCAGTGCTACTTCGAAGGCCTCGAGCTTTAATCGAGTGGCCTCGACTTGGTGCTTCGCCTGAGTCTCCTTCTTAGCGAGATCTTGGATCATCTACTCTATAATAGGCCCTTCTAGGCGTTGTTCCACTATCGCAACCACTTAGTCCAGTTGTGAGCCTTGTCCTTCGATCTCTTCAAACACCATGCAGGATTCATCCTGCACCGATTGTAGCCTCTGTGTGACTTCCATTACTTTTCCTTGGATGGTAGTAATCTGCTGCTGGGTCGTGCACTGTTCTTATGATCTCTTCATTCTCTCGACTACAGTGAGTGACTTCCTCTGTGCTTGAATTGTTAGTGTCTGCTGTTGCGCATCTTGTAGATGTGCTTCCAACTTCCTAAGCTCTGGATCTTCCGTGAGGCGTTCGTAGGTCTGTGCACTTCTGTCACTCAACTTTTTTCATTCTGAGGCGAGGGATCTAATCCTTTAAACTGCACTCTTAGAAACTTCCTCCCTATGGTCACACACTTCCTAGAGAGTTCTTGGTACTGCTTGGATCTCGAACTCCATTACCCTTGCTTGAAGCTGCTGGATGGCCTCAACGAGCTTCATTACTTGAACCTCGACTGCCTCATGTTCCTCCTATGCCAAGCCTGACAGAGAGTGAAGTGATCTTATCACCACTTCTTTGACTACAGTCTTCTCTGCGTGCAGTTGGTCCTTTTCCCTCTGTAACTTCTCTTTGTCTTCCTCGAGCATCACCTGGAACTCATCCTTCTCATTTTCATAAGCGGTTACATAGTGCCATGCAACTCGTAATTGCTCCAAGATCTCTTATTTTTCTTGTTTCAAGGCTTTTGTAGCCTTCTCCTTCTCTTCTTGGACTTGCTAAATTTGAGCCTCTGTTGCATCTGCAAGTATTCTAAGTTGGGCTGGGTCATACCCCAAATCTGTAGTCTCTGACAAGGAAGGCGCAATAGGGATTGTGCAGACCGAGCGAATAGTTTCCTCTACTTCGCTCAATTCCTTTTCTATCCTACCATATAGTTCATCCTTCTTCGCTTCGTATCTTTGCAAGAGATTCTTGGACACATCCTCCATCACTCCGTGGACTAGACTGATATCATCTTCTGTGAGTGTGGCCTCCAACTAGGGCTTACTGGTGCATGTCTTCTTTCTTGCCGAAGGTTTTTGTGGAAAAACCTTCCTCTTCTGTGGAGTTGTTGTTTCAACAGAGGGATCTTTTGGCAAGGTAGCTTTTCCTTCTTCTTTATTTTCTCCTTCATCCCCTCCTCCTAGGGAGCCAGATCCATTTCCTTTAGAGGCATTGTCTTCCTCATCAATCTCTACATCTTGGACTACCTCCTTTTTCTTCTTCTTCTTCATGCTGGTCTGTCCAACATGCTTGACCTGAGTGATCAAGGGGCTTCCTATAATGTCAGCGTCAGAGAGCTCTGCATATGCAATAGGTACAAGGAACTCCTCCATCCATTCCTTGGTGATCTCCTCCATGTATTCGTCGGTCATCTTGTAATAAGACTGTAATTCTTCCTTGCTCTCATTCTTGCACGCAGTGATATATATGAAATACAGATTTGCACAGAACTTGGCTATCGGTCTGTATTGGTGCAAGGTGCGTGGTGTAATGTGTGGAAATGACTCTATGGAAACCTTCAGTTGTTGATAGTAGGGATGGAAAACTGTGTTCAACTACCATTGCTTCGACATGTCATTCATATACCATAATGTAAAAAATCTAGCTACCAATGGCTCTAATGGTTCAATTTCTGGAAAAGCTACT
>JASDQU010587646.1:123823-138419 GCA_032191745.1 Picea mariana | reverse complement strand
TTTGTCCAACATATGAATCTCTGCAGCAGTCATCCAAGTTGCATCTTCGACTGGAATATCCTTCTATTTGACCAAATACTCATAGTATTATTACTTCCTAGTTCTCTTGACAATATTTTGATCAAGAATCTTCTCCATCTGCAATTTTTTTGTTTTAGGCAACTTCCTCTTCCATTTAACTGGTTCAAACTTATTTTGTTCACCTTCATTCTTTACTCTAGGTTCTCTATAAGGATATAAATCTGCAACATTGAAAAAGGGTGAAATTCCAATGTTAGGTGGTAACTCAATCTCATAGGCATTAGCTAAAAATTTCCTCAAAATTTTATAGCGTCCTATCTTCTTCAACTTCAACTTTTTTCATTGATTTATTGGGAATCTCTCTCTCCTCAAATATGCCAAGACTATATCTCCAAATTCAAAATTAACTTCCCTTATTTTTGTATCTTCTCTTTTCTTGTACCTATGACTAATCTCATGTAGTTTCCCCTTGACCTATTCATGCAACATTTTCATTGCTGCAACAAAATTGTCTGCACCAGCACTCCTCATTTCTACCTTTCCTATATTTCTAAGTTCATAAATGTCTCTTGGGTGCATACCATACACTATTTCAAATGCAATTTTCTTGTACTTCTCTTAGGTGAGTCATTGTAAGAAAAATTATCTTGTGGAATAACTTGATCCCATTGGATGAGCTAAATGAGAGGTTTGTTCCAATATTTTTCTACAATGTCCTCCAAAAATGTCCAACAAATTTAGTGTCTCTATCTGAAACTATACTTCTAGGCAATCCATGCAATCTTACRATTTCTCTGAAATTTGTTTTAGCTATATGGGTTGCATCACTTGTCTTATAACAATGTACAAAATGTGTCATCTTGGAGAATCTATGAACAATTACAAAAATTGAATCATTGCCCCTCTGATTTCTAGGAAAACCAAAAATAAAGTCCATGCTTATAGCATCCCATGGCCTACTTGGTATTGGTAATGGCTTATATAAACCTATTTTTTGATGTTTTCCCTTTTCATACTGAAAAATTATACACTTATCCACAAAATTCTTAACATCATATCTCATACCTGGCCAGAAACAACAAGAACTTAAATGACCATAAGTTTTTTCATGTCCAAAGTGACCAGCCAATCCTCCATTGTGTTTCTCCTTCAACAAGTTATCCCTCATTGATCATTTTGGAATGCACAATTGACTTCATTTGAGCAAAAATCCCTCTTGAAGCATATACTCTAACCAAGGACTCATATCCCTCATCATTGGATTCTCATATGATTCATAGGCTTATTTAATTTATGGGTATTCTTTATACATTTCCTTGATATGTTCAAATCCTAAAGTACTCACTTGGAATTCCTGCAAAACAAAACACCTCCTGCTCAAATCATCTACAGCTTTGTTAGCATTCCCACTTATATGTTTAAGAACAAATGTAATTTTTTGCATAAACTCTACCCATTTGACACGCCCATAATTCATCTTCTCCTGTTTAGTTATAAATTGCAAAGAATGATTGTCACTATACAAAATAAATTCTCTTGGCATAATATAATGCCTCCATTTCTTCAAGGCATGTATCACTACATAGAACTCTTTATCATAGGAAGAGTATTTATGCTTATATTCATTCAATTTCTCACTGAAATAAGAAATATGATTATCATCTTGGATTAGGACAACACCAATAGCCAATTCACTCGCATCACACTTGAATTGGAAAGGTTTATGAAAATATGGAAGAACTAAATCAGGTTGTTAAATGATCTTCTCTTTCAACAATATGAACCCCTTTTTAGTTGTTTCTATCCACTTAAATGGTTGATGTTCCTTTTTAATAGTTTCAACTATTGGAGTACATACTCTACTGAAATTTTTAATAAATTTTTCTATAAAAACTTGTCAATCCATGAAAACTTCTTACCTCATAAATATTCCTTGGAGAATGGCACTCCTTGATATCTGTCACCTTCTCTAGAGCCATATTCAATCCATATTGAGAGATTAAAAATCCCAAATAGAATAAAATTTTCTTCATAAAGTTTCATATATTTATCAAAAGTTTCTCTTGCTGCAACTTCCTCAACACCAGTTTCAAAAACCTTACATGTTCTTCCTTTGTTTTGTTGTAAACAAGAATATCATCTAGATATACAATTACAAATTTTCCATTGAAATCCTTGAGGAGTTCATTCATTATCCTCATGAATGTACTAAGTTTATTTTTCAAACTGATCGACATGACAATCCATTCATAAAAACCATCATTTTAAGGTTGTCTTCCTCTCATCTCCCTCTCTCATTCTAATATGATGATATCCACTCTTTAAATCATTTTTTGTAAAATGATTTTCCCCACTCAAACATTCCATTAATTTATCTATATGAGGTAAAGGTACTTTGTCCATGATTTTTATCTTATTTATTTCTCTCAAGTTAGTACACATTCTCTAGCCTCCATCCTTCTTCCGACTAAAAACACTAGGCACAACACAAGGGCTTAAACTTTCTCTGATTATTCCCTTCTCCAACAACTCTTGAATATGATTTATAAGTTCTTCATTCTCTTTGGGTGTCATCTTGTATGTTTCTTTGTTTGGTAGAATTTCTCTTGGGATCAATTATATGTGATGAATAATGTTTCTTATGGGTGGTAAGGAATTAGGTAACTCATCAACAACTATATCAGAAAACTCATCTAATAGTGCTTGAATTTCAGCAAGTAAATCATTTAAATTTGTATTGGTAAGTACTTTTCTAGGCTTACCAATAAAAGAAAACTATAAATCCTCTTCCTTCTTAATTTCTTGCAACAATTTCTTTTAAATCATCAACAACCCACTTGGACCAACTTTTTATTTATCTCCTTCATCTTTCAGTGGCAATAACACATGCTTGTGTCCATTCTTTTCAAGAGTGTATGTGTTCCTTCTTCCATCATGAACAAATTTCCTACCATACTACCATGATATTCTCAACATGATATGATAGACATCCATTGGCATTATATCACATAATATCTCATCCTTGTAACTACCAATCTGAATTTCTACCTTACAATGTTCACTTACCAGAATCTGATGTCCTTTATACAACTAGAATACATTGTAGGGAGTAGGATGTACTATCCTTTGCAATCCCAAATTCTCCACCATATCTGTAGAAACTATATTGTCATTGTTGCAACTATCAATGACCACCTTGTAGAATTTCCCTCTTGATTTCGACACTGTCCTAGACAGACTTTTTCTCTGTGTCGGTCATGAGTTTCCTTTTCTTATTTAATCAAAAATCTTTTCAATAGTAATGATTCACATATCTCAGGATTTTCTTCTTTTACCTTTTCATTCACCGTCTCTCAGAGATGATTTTAGGCACTAAATTTCGCTGATGGGATAATTTCCCATGTTTTTTTCCCAAAAAAAGATTCTCTATTCTAAAAATGATTCAACCAAATTCTATAGAATAAAATTATTTTAACTTAAAAATCGCCAAAATTTTATTCAAACTATATAAAATCCTTAGAAATTTGAATATTTTTACAAAAACATCGCCAAACATTTAAAGTTGGCATATGAAGGATTAGTAAGATTCGCCAAGGTTTCTACATTTTAAAATAAATTTCCATCCTTAAAATCATCCTTGTTGTCTCTTCCTTAGCCTCTGTTATATGAGCTCCTCTTTGGGTTGTTGACTTGTTCTCAGGACAATCCCAAGACACAAGTCATGTTTTCCCACATGTACAACACCTAATTTCTCTACCTCTATCTTAGCCTATTGAGAAGAATATTATTCTTCTAGAATATTATCCTCTAGGTGATTGATTTCTTGATCTAGGTGGATATCAGTTGACACACACCTCTTCCAACTGGATCACATGTAGTTTTTATCTTGGCATTTGTTTTCTATCATTTCAGGTCCTAAACTTCCAGGACCATTTTGAGGCCCTAAACAATGTTTTTTGGGCCCGCCATAGTCACATTGTAGATAAAGTCAAAGTGTGATGGAATAATGTGTATTCCTTGGATAGACCTTTCCAATGGAATATAGTGCACCTAAAACTAAGATCGTATGCAAAATTTACGACCTTGGGAAGTTGATGTGCCAACTTACCCCATTGGGGCCCACATGACTTTTGGCGCTTCATCTCCTAGTGTTAGGTTTTTGGATACCTAGGGTTTTATGATTACTTGTTGATGCTAAAAAAGGCTCGGAGGCCTCATTGTAATGTGCTCGAGAGAATTCTCGTAGCCTCCACATCTCTTCTTAGAGATTATCTATCACCATTCGAGCAAGATTGTTTCATTTTTCATTTTATAGTTTCAGAAGATTTCTTTATTGAGTAGAAGTTAAGTTTCATTATATCTCTATTATTTTTCTCTCTATATATTTGTTAATGTTATATATTTGTGTTTCATTTCATTCCGCTCATAAATATGGATCGGTGGTATCAGATCGGTCTTCTCTTCATTTTTTTTCTTTGTGCACGTCCCCAATGAGGTTAGGGTATAAGTAGTTGGGACTTGAACCAATTGATCCTTTGCAAGATCGACCTCACCAAACCCGATGACCGCTCATGGGGGAAGAAAAGAGAGATGATGGGGTAGGACATCCCTTTAAACCATTTCTCAAGGAATCCCTCTCATGACAAAGGAACAATATGATTGATAATTTTTCACAAATCCTTTGATGAATGCCAACAGGCGATGCATCTTCCTCGAGTGGAGGCAGTGCCCCCTTCAAGGTATAGATCAATTTTGATATTCCTATATTTGAAGGTCAAATATATGTGACTACTATTTACAAATGGTTAAACCTTCTAGAAGGGTATTTTTTCTATCCATAACTTTTCTAATAGAGAAAAGATTACATATTTTCTCCTTAAGGCCATCCCCCATGTTAAATATTGGTGGGAGACTTTTTGTGAGAAAAAGGAAATAGAGGGATCTACTTTATTTGTAGTCTCACCCACTTGGCATTATTTTAGGGATGTTATTAAAAAACAATACTACCCTAATGGAATTTATGATGACTTATATAAAATGTGGACCACATTGCATTAGGAAAGGGACCAAATAGTTCTAGAGTTCACCAATGTATTCCATACCTTGTGCACCAAGATGGGTATCAAACACTCTAAGCGACATCTAGTGCTCAAGTACCGTGGTGGTCTGCATAGATACATCTAGATAGAAATGGAGTTTCTGGACATCTCATTCTTAGGCATGGCCTATCGATATGCTATCAAAATCGAGCAGAATCTTAAACAAAAGACGTGGCATTTTGGGACTATGAACCCCTCACAGCAGAAGCAAAGCAAAGGTAGCCCCAACCTGCAAAACAAAGGGAAGAATAAGGATGGACAACCATAGGAAAACCATTCTAAGTTTCAAATGAAGAAGGACAATGGGAAGACAAAGAAATACACTGAAAAGTGGTGAAATTTACATAAGAGACCCTATAATAACATTGTTGAATGCCGCTCAAAGAAGTCATTGGTAGCCAAGGTGAAATCCTATGAATCATATGTGGGATCTGACTCTGAATCAGAACCAGAAAAAGGGAGACATATCATTGATATAGAACCTAGTTCCATCATTTCTACCACCAAGATCCATCCCGATGAACCTAATGAACCAGAGGAAAGTGAATGCATATTTCATTCATAGATGTGGGTGAAGGATACTCCACTACACTTCATCATTGATAGATATAGCTAGAATAAAATCATCTTAGTGGAGGTCTTCAAGTGGTTGAATCTTCCAACAAGACAACACCCACATCCATACACCATCATATGTCTTTTTCAATGGAGCAATATCCACGTCATCCAACAGTGGCGCCTAGCCTATGACATCAAGCCCTTCAAAGATGAGGTATTGTGTGATGTTGCCCCCTTTGAATTTTGTGATTTTATTTTGGTCCAACCTTATTTATGGAAACATCGTGTTGTATATAAGTCTAGGCCTCGTACTGTTATTATTATTTTGGACAGGAAATTGTAAAATATACATGAGGTAGTCTCATCTACCTCCATTTCCTTGATCTTTATCAAGAAATGCAGTATGGTCGTCTCTCATACTGGGAAGTTTGTCTTCTTCATGATTCATGCTATAAGTGAGTGGAAGGTTGCAGCCATATCCATGGCCTCCACGATAGGTCTCTCCATGTAGTAGAATAAAGTGGATAAGATCATGCAAGAATACAAATACATCTTCTCCTCACCCACTTGGGTACCTCTGCACGGTTAGGTCAAGCACTCAATCACTATGACCCTCGACGCGTTGCTACCCAATGAGCCAGTCTATCGCCATTCTTTGTCAACAAATGAGGAAATCAAATGCCATATCCAAGAGCTACTCGAAAAGGGGCACATCTGACCAAGCTCATCACCTTGTGGAAGCCCAATAATTCTTGTACAGAATAAAGACAGGACCTGGTGACCTTGCATTGATTATCGTGCCCTAAATAAAATAACAGTAAAAAAATGATACTTAATTCCATGAATTGAAGATCTCCTTGACCAACTCAATGGGGGGAATACTTCAGTAAGATTGATCTGAATTCCGGCTACCACGAGGTCCCAATATAGCAGAACAATGTATATAATATTTCCTTCAAGTCCAAAGAAGATCTTTTTGAATGGTCAGTCATGTCCTTTGGCTTGAAAAATTCCCCAACAACTTTCATGAGGATAATGGACGATATATTGTGGCCTTTCACCAATTATTTTGTGGTGGTGTATTTGGATGAAATCCTCATCTTCAACAATAGTTGGGAAGAACACTTGTAGCATATTCAGTAGGTTATGCACACTTAGGGGCAACACAAGCTATATGCAAATTTGGAAACATGCTCCTTTCGCATGAACAGGGTCGAGTACTTATGATACATTGTTTATGAGAATGTGGTGCATGTCAATATAGCTAATATTCATTTCATCTGTGACTAGCCATCCCAGACCACACTCACTGAGATTAAGAGCTTCTTAGGCCTTGTCAATTTTTACCACAGGATCATGTTGAGATTCTCCCACATTGTATGGACCCTTATCCAAGTGACCAGGGGTGGTGGCAATGAAAAAATCATGTAGGGCCATTCGAAACAAAAAGAGTTCGATGATTTGAATCAATTATTATCCTCATCCCGAGTGCTCTCATTACCCAACCTACAACAGCCTTTTCAGATTGAGACAAATTCTTCAAAATATGGTGTGGGCATATTTCTCACTCAGCATGGACATCCTGTGGCCTATCATAGTGAGACACTATCATATATCATCTATAAGTACCCCACTTACGACATATAAATGTACTCCATTATACAAGATTTCCACCAATGGAGGAATTACATTCTCGAGAAGGAGACAGTCATCCACACTAATCATAAGCCTCTGCAGTTCATGTAGACACAAGGAAAATTGCAGAATGACTGCAATCAGAAGTGGTCCACATACTTGTAGCAATTCCATCTCAACATCAATTATAATACATGGAGCACCAACCACGTCATTGATTATCTCAGTTGACCTCAATTTGTAGCACTAAGAATGGTATTACACTCTTGCAGCATGAGACCTTCATATGGCCCCGGATCTATGAAAGAGATCCTAAATTTTCCACTATCTACCATGTGTTGGGAACAAACATAGTTGTCATTGATTTCCATATTCAGGACAGGTTGTTGTTCCATATGGGCCATCTATTCATCCCATCAAACGAATGAGCCAAGATGATTTGGAAATCTCGCTATAGTCAGGTGGCAGGACACTTCGACGTAGAAAAGATGGTTCCAGTGCTGCAACAACATTTCTATTGGCCAAAACTTCGACAGGATGTAAACAAGCATATCAGATCCTCCATGGCCTAGGCCATTTCCAAATCGACCATTAATGAACAAGGCATGTAAATCTTGTTTCCCACTCCTGACAAGACCTAGGAATCCATCTCGATGGACTACATGTCAGGACTTCCTTCAACCAAGCATGGAAATGATTTTTATTTTTTTTGTGGTTGTTTGTCAATTTTCCAAGATGGTGATTCTGGATGCCTAAAAGAAGAGCATCACAACAGAGGCCACTACCAATCTCTTTTTCGAACTAGTGGGGTACATTTTTGGATACCACAAACCTTCATATGAGATTGGGATAGTCGGTTCCTTAGCACATTCTATTCGAGCCTCTAGTCACATCTGGACACCAAGCTCACCAAATCCATGGCCTTCCACCCCCAAACAGATGGGGAAACTGAGGTCATCAACAGTATGATCATGCATATATTGCACATATACAATTCCAAGAATCAGTAAACATGGGATGAGATTCTTCCCTATGTTTAGCATAGTTACAACAGAGCCATACATAGCTCAACCGACCACAACCCCTTTCAGGTGGGGTTGGGATTTCAACCATTGGGTCCCATGGATGTTTCACTACCCATTGCATCCACACATACAAAATTGTCACGCTCTCAAACCAAATCCAAAAAAGCCACCCAGTTTATTGAATGAATCCAACACATATGCTAATAGTTTTAGGATATTTTTCATTATTCCAATTCCAAGTACAAGAAATGCCATGATCAACATCAGGTGCCACACAAGTTTTAGGTGGCAGACAAATTTTGGTTTCACTTGCAAAAATAATTCCTTATAGGACCCCATCAGAAGCTTCATCCACTCTGCTATGGACCTCACACCATCAACAAGGATTTGGGTGACAATGCTTTTGAGCTCAACATTCCCCCCTTCCTTGGATTGCACCCAATGTTTAATGTTGGCCTCCTTCAGCCATACTTTCCACCTTTATTGGACACCTCAGAGAGAGCATAAAAGTTGACATTGATAGAGCTCAACCTTGACTATATGGAACATGAATCCACTGATTTGATCATGGACACATAGGTCAAGGGAACTCACCAATAGAAGCTTCAACTTTATCGTGTTGTCAAAGAAGGGAAACCCTTGCACCAAGGCAAGTAGCTCTCCTGGGGACAAATGCAACATAAATTTCCTCATCCGATGGGGGAACTCAATGCAATGGAGACCATTGCTTCCTAAGGAGGGAGGATTAATGTTAAGAACCTGAATAGATCTACAAATATAATCACCACAAATATTGAATACACAATAGATCCACAAATAAATATAGAAGAAACCACACTATATTATTACCAAACCCTTGAGGTAGAGTAACACCATACAATGGATCCTATTATGGAAGGGATCCTCTCATGTTCACTTGCCTCTTCGAGGGGGCATCCTCCTATTGAGCTACCACTCCAAATACAATAATTCTCTTCATGTCCCCTTACATTGCTTGAACCCTTTTATATAGTGCTACCATCACCTAAGAACAATCTAGAGGATGAATCTTCTAGAAGTAGAACCTTCTAAGAAGTCATCTTACAGTCATTATATCTAACTACTCATTTATTATATCTAACTACCATAGTGGGCCTTATTTAATATTATAGTGGACCTAGTCCACCTTACATTGAATGACCTCCACTATTATCACTATTGGCCCTCTGGGCCTCCCCACTACCTCTCTAGATACCTTACATTCCATCCCCCTTATGAAATTGATGTCCTGAATTCTTGATGTACAACCATATACCAGGGTCCCATGGATAATTGTGGACCATAATGTTGAAGAAGACTGGAGAACCAAGGTCCCATGTAGAAAGGAAAACCACCATGCCGAAGTAGTCAAACCACCATTGTAAGCATGGGTCCCATGTCCAAGTGATCTTGTGAACTCTCCATGGAAGATTTTGGAACCCAATAACCAACTCAAAATGATGCTCCAAAGACTGAAGCCTGTCATGTGGATCTAAATAAGAAGATCCATCCACATAGTGGAAAAAGGGTCATAGTAGAATCTGGAAGGAATAATACCACTATAGAATATGAAAGATGGAAACTGGTAATAATCATTGGCTCCCAATTTGTCACATTGATTCTCTCTACAGAAGGTGGAGTAGAGTCATCAAATAAAATATGGAAGTGGTTGTCATCCCAGAAATGACAAGTATCCATATACCAATCATCACAATTGACCTCAAAATCATACAAAGAATATATTTCTTGATTATATTCATCCATGAGGTCTGCCATAATAAATATCTCCTGCATGTTATCCAATGAATCTTGAATACTACGAAAACTATCATTGAGGTTGTCTATGAGGCCATCTACAAAGTCATCCAATCTGTCATTCAATGTGTCAAACAATTGGGCTTTGAATGCTTCAGTAATCTATATAATTTATTTGAGGGTTTGAGAAGAAATATCCATTTGAGCACCCTATGAAAATTTATGAACTCTGCAGTCCCACCGCATTCACAAAAAAACCCAAAAAATAGAACAATAAATCACTGCAGAAAATCATGGTGTTTTCCGAAAAAACCCTGAAAAACTATTGAATTTAAAATGCTCATAACTTCACTTCCCGAACTCTGTTTCGGATGATTTGTTTTTTAATTGGGTGAAATTGTGAGAGTAACTCATATATGTAATTTGTTTGGGCAAATTCGGCCTCTAGCTACTACATAAATAAAACAAATCATGTCATCATCCGCAGAAAAAACACTGAAAAATTGCATATTTTAAAACTTCCATATATTGACTTCCCTGACTCCGTTTCGGATGATGTTTTTTTCAACTTGGGTAATTTTATGAGAGGAACTCAGATATACAACCTGTTTCTGTAAATGGTGCACATAAATATACGAAAAATTCTGGAATGTCACGGCCCTCTTTTTTCTTCTCCAAAAAAAATCTACAAAAATAAAACATATTTTCCCACAATGTTTGCCAAGGAAAGTGCTCTGATACCACTTGTTAAGAAAATGAATAGATCTACAAACATAATCACCACAAACACTAAATACACAATATATCCACAAAGCAAGATAGAAGAAACCACACTATATTATTACCAAACCCTTGAGGTAGAGAAACACCATACAATGGATCCTATTATGGAAGGGATCATCTCATGTTCACTTGCCTCTTCGAGGGGGCATCCTCCTATTGAGCTACCACTCCAAATAAAATAATTCTCTTCATGTCCCCTTACATTGCTTGAACCCCTTTATATAGTTCTACCATCACCTAAAAACATTCTAGAGGAAGAATCTTCTAGAAGTATAACCTTCTAAGAAGTCTTCTTACAGATATTATATCTAACTACTCATTTATTATATCTAACTACCATAGTGGGCCTTATTTAATAATATAGTGGACCTAGTCCACCTTACATTGAATGACCTCTACTATTATCACTATGGGCCCTTTGGGCCTCCCCACTACCTCTCTAGCTACCTTACAATTAATCTAGGTGGATATCGGTGGCCACCCACCTCTTCCAACTAGATCACATACATTTTCCATCGTGGCAGTTTTGTTTTTAATCTTTTTGGGTCCTAAACTTATGGGGTCATTTTGAGGCACTAAATAACATTTTTTGGGCCCACCACAGCCATATTGTAGGTATATTCAAAGTGTGACAGCATAATGTGTATTCTTGAATAGATCTTTCCAATGGGCTATTGTGCGCCTAAAACAGAGATCGTATGCAAAATTTACAACCCAGGTAACTTGGGGTACCAACTTACACCATAGGGGCCCACATGACTTTTGGCGCTTCATCTCCTAGGGTTAGGTTTTTGGATACCTACAGTTTTATGATTACTTTTTAATGCTAAAAAGTCTCGGAGGCCTCATTGTAATGTGCTTAGGTGAATGCATGTATCCTCCACATCTCTTCTCATAGATTAGCTACTACCATTCAAGCAAGATTGTTTCATTATGCGTTTTACAGTTTCAAAAAATTTATGTATTGAATATAAGTTAAGTTTCATTATATCTTTGTTATTGTTCTCTGTATATCTGTGTTAATGTTATAGATATATGATTCATTTTGTTCCGCTCATAAATATGAATCATTTTTAGAGCTCCCTCCTTCTTCTCTTGAATATTGAAATCTTCCTCTATTGGATCATCCCTTTCCTCTTGCTAGACTCCTTCCTCTTCTCTTTTGGATTTTCTTCCTAGCCAACTTTTCATCTTCCTTTAGGGATACTTGGTAGTCATATTCCATTGTTTTCAAAGACAAAAGGTTGATCTCATCTTGAATATCATACCTCAATCCATTTATATATCTAGCAACCTTTTAAGCATATTCTTCTATGCGACATGTCTTGATGTTCAGTCTATAGAGTTCTTCAATATATTTGTTTATTGTCATAGCTTTCTGTCTCAAATTATGCAATTTCCTGATCAAATTCAATTGATAGTCCTTAGGAATGAACTTTCTTTTGATTTTATCTACCATTCTATCCCAACTCTTGATTTTATCCTTCTATCTTCCTGCAACTCAACAAACCATAAAGTTTCATGTAATTTTTGTCTTGTCACTACATATTCGACTTTCTTCTCTTCTTCGACATCTTCATAATCAAAATACTTGTTTATAGAATTAATCCAGTCAAGAAATTCATTAACATTTAAATTACCTTCATACATGGGCACTTCCATTTTTGGTCTGGAACCAACCTTTTTGACCAATCTTATTAGTTGTTCCTCTGTTGTTTCTCCTCCTGGTGCTCCTTCTTCCCCCTGTTCATAGATTGTATCTTCACTCTCACTGAAATCTCTCATGTCAGGTTCTCTTATATAGGTTTTTTCCATTGCTTCCATCCTTTCCTAGATGTGCCTCAACTCCAATCATAACTCATCAGTTATTAAATTTCTCTCTCAATCTCCTCGTCTCGGTGGCATGTTTCCTACAGGATACAATTATTCTTCTTTGATGCCACTAAATGATGACCTGTCAGGTCAAATTCCCGCAGATGCATATTTGTGATAAATCTATTGATATCTATACCACTAAATCTTCTCTCAAAATCTTTCAAATTGATGCCAAGACTCTCCAATAATAGAATTATAATATTTCAGTTATACACCAGTCCACAATAAAAAAAATTGAACAGGGCACTTTCTTTGTCTTGGCACTAAGCCCTTCTTTACCCACATGACCATATGTCAATTCCTTGATCCAATAAAGTGATGGATTTACCACTTTGTGAGAGGCAGCTTCATGTTAACCTTCGAGCAGGTTACCTATGTGAAATTATTATGAGTCATTTACCTCTCCTTTTAATGGATGGTCCAGATTGATCCTTGGTTCCAATGTACTCTGATCAAAATTGACCACTCAAGAATCGTCAATATTGCAAATGATCGATGATCACAATCATAAATCAATGATGTGATAGAAGAGGTTTATCATAGTTTCAAAGGAAATTTTGATCATGAAATTCTCCAACACATTGATCTGATTTTGAAGACCTGTAGTGACACTTAAAGAAGGTTTCTGTTAGCAAATAAGTCAAATATTGATCTACCAAAACAAATATAACTCAATTAATTTCACTCACAGATCAACAAAGAACAAATTGAGATGCAAAGCAATATTAAACTCAACAATCCACGCATAGTTTAAATTCAAATTATGATAAACATGCCAGACTTGGTCCAAAATACACACATGAATAAATTTATAGCCTCCAAACTCTCTTTCACACAAATTCTCTTCACACCTACCTTGCTCTCTAACCTCTGTACACCAAATCTTCACACCTATAACATATGTTACACTATGAATTACAATATATATATTCTTTAGCAATTCTCGAATAAATCAAAAACAAACATCGAGTTATCCTTAACAAACTCCTAAGCTAGAAGTTTATTCCTAAGACATAGTAACAAATTGACACCTATCAAACTAATCAATCTAGAATATGTTCTAGAGATATCTCATTCAAATATTACAAACACAATGAAAAATAGGAAACTAACTTCTCAAAATACTGATTGATGCCCCTGCATTATAATTATTAGTTTGTTTTCAATATAAGTACTTACAATAATGTCTATATGCATTTCAAATGTGTTATATTCCAACTTAGAGGAGAGAGTGGTGGAGGAGAACCAATGAAAGGTTGGAAGGTATTATTTTAAACACTTTTAGGAAAAATAGAAAAAAATGTTTTCCATCTTAAAATAACCATGAACATCTAGTTGGCTACCATAGACGAGTCACCAATCACTTGGATATCTTAACCCCACTTATCAATTGCTAGCTTCATTTGTAATTTCAAAGCCTTCATTTATGCATAGTTATGTGTACATCCCTCATGACCCTTCTAAAAAAAACCTTCTTTGAAATGTATATAATATGAATCATTCAGGAATAAAGTGCCTCCTATGCCATAGAATGTTTTCTACCCTTGGATAGCACCATCAAAATAATCCCAAGAATTTGACTTATCTATTTGAGGATGGGTAAATATCATATTTTTCGTAACATTTGTAGGAAATTTTATGGTTTCAAAATTTTTTCTAACTTGAGATGCACATCCAAAGGACAATAGTAATATTTCTTGAAATATTTTAGCATTTTTGGCCAGCTAGATGCCTTTGTGTTCTTTTTTCAAGAACCGATTCTTCCAACAGTCCTTATTGTATCCCCTTCCAATCAACCCCTACAACTTGTTATTTCATTCATATGTC